>APFE030498930.1:14354-39767 GCA_000404065.3 Pinus taeda | reverse complement strand
TCCGCTGTAATATCCTCTGTCTTCTCTCACAGTCTCACCTCTCTGTATCTCGCTCACACAGAATACACATCTATCTCATAGCCTCAAATACAATGCCCTCATACAAAGAGAGGGGTTGCCTTCTAGGGCAAAAAACCCTAAACTAAACATAAGTTATACTGTCAGATCATCCGCCTAATGAACGGCCCAGATTGACTAGAAATTACTATACTTTTACAAGGCAATTTTACATCTGTTTTTAGCTTTGGAGGCGTTGCCCCTGAAACCCCCGCTGGGGGACCGCTAGCCCCAAAACCCCCCATCCGGGGGGATCGACCCACCCGAACCCTTGCCGGGGGGGACAAGTCCCCCCCGCAACACCTCCCCGCATGGATGGGTGTACAAACTTCCTAGGGTATACATTCGGCTGAAACAAAGACATCTGAACAATCATGCCCCACACCCAGCACAATGCTAACCTGCAGAAGGCGTTGTGGGAAAAAGAAGTATACATTGCTTATTATTTGGTAAACATATCACCTTAAATTGCTATTAATTATAAAATTCCCTAAGAAGTTTGGCTGGGTCATTCTTGTGATTATTCATATTTACAATTTTTTAGTTGAATTCTTATGCTTATATTCCAAAGAATCAACATTCTAAGTTAGACCGAAAAGAAAAATGTTATGTCACTGTTAGATATGATAATGTTGTGAAAGGATACAAATTGTGGGATCCTTCTTCACGTAAGGTAGTCATTAGTAGAGATGTAACATTTGATGAATCTTCTCTTCTAAAATCAAATGTTAAAAAGGTTAAACGGGAACAAGTATTGTTAAATCAACAAATAAAGTTGGAGATTCAACCTTTTTCGAAAAGTTAGAAGGAAGAAGAGACTTCTGAAGGAAAAGGTAAAGAAGATGTAAAGGAAGTTGTAGAATTTCAGGAACTAGTTCAACAACCAGTCGCTCTAAGGAAGTCTACAAGGGAAAGAAAAACACCCAAAAGGTACGAAGATTCTGCTCCATCTATTATATTGATTAATGAAGATGGGGAGCCTTCTTATTATCAGGAAGCAATGGATGATGTGAATAGTGGAAAATGGAAGAAGGCTATGGACGAGCAAATGTATTCCTTAGCCAAGAATAAAACATGGGATCTTGTGGAGCTTCCTAAAGGGAGGAGTGTTGTCGGATGAAAATGTGTCTTCAAATTGAAGCGAAATTTTGATGGAGGTATTGAAAGATATAAGGTGAGGCTTGTAGCAAAAAGGTATTCTCAAGTAGAAGGTATTGACTTTCATGATATTTTTCCACCAATCGTAATTTTTTTTTCTATTTTTACTATGTTATTACTAACTACATTACTTGATCTTGAGTTAGAATAGTTAGATGTTAAAACAACTTTTTTGCATGGATATTTGGATGAAGCGATATATATGGAATAACCAGAAGGTTTTGTACAAGGTCGCAATAGAGATTAGTTTGTAAGCTCAGGAAATCATTTCATGGCATGCAACAATCTCTTAGGCAGTGGTATAAGAAGTTTGACTTCTTCATGGTGAGCCAAAACTTCACTAGAAGTGAGTATGATCATTGTGTGTACTTTAAGAGTTTCAATGGAATATTAATTACCTTGCTTTTGTATGTTGACGATATGCTTATTGTAAGAAAAAGCATGGAAGAAATCAATATGTTCAAGGATCAGCTTTCTAGGACATTTGATATAAAGGACCTTGGAGCTGCAGAACATATCTTGGGTATGGAGATACACAAAGATAGGAAAAATAGAAAGCTCTAGTTATCCAACATAGGTATGTGGCGAAAATATCTGCAAAGTTCGGTATGGACAATGTGTAACATGTTACTATTCCTTTAGCTTCCCATTTTAATATTTCTTCGGGTTTGAGACCTAGAACTGATGAAGAAAATAAGCATATGTCTCATGAACCATATGAAAATGTGGTAGGAAACTTAATGTGTATGGTGGTATCTACAAGACCTCACATTTCATATGTGGTTGGATTTTTCAACAATTTCATGGAAAATCAAGGAGACGAACATTAGCGAGTAGTGAAATGGGTGCTTCGGTATTTGATAGGCACAAGTGACCATTGTATCATGTTTAAAGGTATTGAGATTTAGTCTACGAATATCTGGAAGCTAATTATGCATGTCACTTGGACAAAAGAATATCTGTTACAAGATATGTCTTTCCTTTTGCAGGTGGAGCAACTAGTTGGATGTCAAAGCTTTGAGACACAATTGCTTTGTCCACTACTTAAGCATAGTATATAAGTTCTCCAAATGTATGTAATGAGGCAATCTGGCTGAAAGGTCTACTTGATGAGCTTGGAAGCACACAGGAGAAGGTGAAAGTATTCTATGATAGTCAGAGTGTTATTCATTGAGCTACAAATCCATCTTATCACAACAAGCCTAAGAACATTGATGTTAGGTACCATTTTGTAAGACATGTGATCAATGGTGGAAAATCAGCTCTCAAGAAGGTCCACACACATGAGAATTGTGTAGACATGTTCACGAAGCAAGTATTGGTAGAGAAGTTGTGATGGTGTTTGGATTATCTTGGCTTGTAGAAAATATGATGAATGGGATTGGACAAGAGACTAAGAAAAATATTTTCAATGTGGAGATTGTTATGAATGACAACAATTATTGTTAAAATTCTAATTACCTTAATTTACTCTTCAAAATTTTTTGTAACCATAGGGATTTATGTAACAAAGTTTTTCATGTTAAAAAATGATGATTTCCCAAGAGGCTGGATGTAATGGTTGGAGAGACATTTTTTACCTTGAGAAGTAGTAAATCCAATTGCTTTCCCCGTGGAGGTTTCTTGACACATTGACAGCGTTTTAATATGTAATTCCTTGTGTTTTTTTCGTGTGATTCAATTTCTCATTCTGTGCATTTATTTGTTATTTATGTATTTAATGGGATTGAATACCAACAATCTCTTATTGGTAACACCCATTCCCATTATCCCAATGTCACACGAATCAATGGGGAAGTCATATTGATGTTCCATAGTTTTCCCCAGTCTACAGTAACATTCTCTCGCAACACTAAAATCCAGCAGACAAATGGTGGGGAGAAGAGATCCATGACAATTCCTGACGATGTCAAGGAAGAAATGGTGATTTAAAGAATTGATTATATTCATGGAAGTTCGATACATGTATGTAGAACTTTGTCTCTAAGAGGATGAAGCTATGTGCAATGCTGGGTGTTATGAAGGGCCCCCTTCCCTAGGGAGTGTTATCTTTGTTGGCGCTAATAGTCAGGATTACCATCAAAACTAGAAGCTCAGGTACATTTTGTGCAATTCTTTCTTTCTCTAACACTTAAAATCATTTGATTCTATAAACGTAGTATGTGGAGCTCCCACGTAACAGGAGTGAAGAATCGTGAAGGTTAAGTATAGAAAATATCCATGATGAACTCTTAAGATGCATAAGCAGAACTTATGTTAATGAAGAAGATAAAAACCAAGGAAGTCCATACATCATGTTTCTAAAGCAATTTTTGAAAACTTGTATATAAAAATAATAGAGTAATTTGCATAAATAGTGTGATACATATTATTCACAAAATATACATATAAATACATTTTGTGTGACCTTTGGCTTTCATATTTGAGGAGCTCTCATAGATTTCTATGACTTTTTTTTTTCTCATTTAAATATTTTCACCTTCCACTCAAGTAATTGTATGAAATTTACATAACGCAAATATTATGTATGAAAAATATAAAAGAATAAAAATAAAAATAAAATAAATTATTCTCTATAATAATAATAACATTAAATTAAGGAAATCAATGTCATGTATAATCAATGTCACAGACATATATATATCTTAATTAGGCTTCTACAAAGTGATGATGAGAGGTATCAAATCTCTCAAGCTACAAACTCCCTTTTAAGTGAAAAACTCAGAGGAAAAGTTTGCATCTAGAGAGATTTGATTCCTATGAATGCTTGATAAATTCTAAGTTAAAGATAAATTTATGTTGGTTTGTACAAATAATAATTTATATAAATTTCACATCTTTATATAAAATTTTATTATTTTTAATTTTATTAAAACCCTCATAGTTACATACATATGCGCTTCTTGTTTACTTTTTACATATTTATAATTTTTGAATTTAACATTTTAATATGATATGCAAAGTATTGATTATTATTGTAATAATAAAAATAATAATATAATTTGAAGGTCATGGGCACCAAATTGGTATATGGAATACAAATTTAACTATTAAAGTTTATTGTATACTCTACCAGGTGAAGTTTTACATTCAAGGGAAGTTCATCAATAAATTGAATGACTTTTGTCTATAAAGGGACATCCTATTTGAGCAACGATCTGCTTACGTGTGCATTGAGGTGGATGGTTCTTCCCTTATATGTACACTCAAAATTTGGTCTAAAAGTGTCTATTACCTATACACTTCGATAGATGGTTGTTCCTTTATATGGACATAGACAACTTTGGGATGTAATGATCAAGGTACGAGGTGAAAGTTCCACGTTGGATCAGAGATATAATTTGTTGAATAGGAGGTTCTTCACTTTTTAGTGGTGCATGTGCTATAAAGAAGATGTAGATGAAGACCTCAACATATGGAGATTAAGACAAATAGTCATTAAGGGGGAGTGTTAGACTATATAACTAATACTTGTCTTATATGTGTGTGACCATATTTTATGGTTGATATTATTGGTCATTATTAGATAATTTTTCTCTAGAGAGTTTCTTCCTATGATTTAGAAGGTTGTTTGAGGCCCAGCTAGTTTGAGATATTCTCTCCAACTAGCTAGCTTCCTATATGAGTGTGAGGTTGAGATTTTTCTCAATGGGAGGATAATATCTCGAAGATAGTTTGTATATCTTGAGACCAAGCTTATTATATCTATATTTGTACAATTATATTGATGAATAGAGCACTAGAGACATTATTTTGTGTGTAATAAGGTTCTACTCTCCAACTTAACATTAATTAATTGAAGGATATACTTAAGGTCTTACTATGTTGAAATATTTTCCACTACATAAAATCCCTCTTTTGTAAATGAATTTTTAATATCAATTTTGAATTTATTTTCTATCTTCTTTATACTAATTATTTATGAGTATTCACCTACTTTATAGAAGAGCACAATACTTTCTTTATATATGTGTATGCCTGTGACTAGAGGGATTGGAAACCAGGTAGGTTTGTACTCATATGTCATGGGATTGATTTCTATCAGTACCATATAACCTCTAGGTGTCTAAGGGGGACCATATAACCCTCTAGGTGTCTAAGGGGTACCATATAACCTCTAGGTGTCTAAGGAGTGCCTTACTAATATAGATTCATGTTAATTCGAGGAAATGGCTAGATGAGTAAAATCTCTGAAAATATAGAAATTTTCTTGAGTCCAAAATTTGAAGAAATATTTGCACTTTGAAAGATTAATATGATATGTGACTACTAAAGTTTACAAAGGTATACATATTCTACGTTTAAATTTGAACTCATAACCTCTTACAAAAACTGACATATTATTAAACATTGCATCTTTCAAAAATGTGTCTATCAAATTGTTCTATGTTTATTAATTCAATTTAAATATAAAATTCTAAAATATAGTGATCACTGATTTGAATTATCATTATTTTAATTGGACACTCTAGGATTGCTATTTCTGCATGGAAAAAGTTGGACACTCTAGGATTGCTATTTCTGCATGGATACAAATCCAAACAATGACCAATTTCGTTAAAGCCCAATAAACGAACGGTAATCACGGACTAATAGAGAAGATGATGTAATGTCAATTTCATTAAAGTTGTATCAAGAAGGCTAATAGAGAAGATGATGTAATGTCAATTTCATTAAAGTTGTATCAATCAACGGTCATCGCGAGTTCTTGTGGAATCGAATATCTCCACTTTTCATTGTGCAGTAAGCCTGCAAACAGACGCCATGACAGTTATACATTGTCTTATTATTTAAATATCGGCATTATGTATCAAAGACTTGTCTTTTTTTTAATTGGGAGAAGGAATGCTCATCTGAAAATTCATTTTTCTCTTCAGAAAATAAATGAAAATTTAAAACATGTCTAACCGTTCTGATTGTGGATACTTTATTTATTTTTTTGGGCATGCCATGTTTAATTCTAATTATGCATCGATTCTCCTAGTTTGTCAACTTTTTTCTTTATTTTTTCATTTAGGGCGAAATACGTTGTATGATTTCCTATCTTTTAATTTTGTATTCAATGATTTATTTATAGTCGACTATATCAATTTCATCGTAACTTATATATATATATATGTATGTATGGGTTACTCTAAGTTGTATTTTTTTTTTTGTGAAGTTGGTAGGTTATTCTAAGTAGGTGTTTTTATTCTATAAGCAATAGCATTCATGAATCAAAGTGGTGGTCCAATCTCTTGCATGAACTTATTAAATGAAGTCAAACTTTTTTGAAGTTTATTGAGTTTTTTTCAAAGCTATGATGTCCTAATGAGTCTATGTATGGTATGACTGCATATGCCTCTTTGAGGCCATTCCAATGGTATATTACACTTGGAAAAACTCCTCCAAGATGAGAAGTTATGATCATTTGAAGTTGGTAGTTGTAATCATAATCAAAACACCAAATTTATTCAAAAATCACCAATTTTTTAAATATTGTTCATTTTGACTGAAAAAATAAACTTGGCAACCAATCAATAGCTTTGGGTGCATGAATATGTGCACCTTTTAATTATGTTAAACACCTTGCACCTTTCGTTTGATATGAAAATGGTCAAAATAATGTATGGTGGCTCATATGCAGAGATGCATGACCTTTAACCCCTAGAGTAGACTAGTAAAGTAGTGATATGCGGCAGACACCTAGTTAGTGTACAGATGGTGGATCCAAGTGACAATACAATGACATGTGGTAGTTTGTTACTGGATCAAGAAGACGATGTGTCAACAAAGGTTGATGTGATGACGAAATGGAATGACACACCAGTGTGATGACATCAGTGGGGTGATATGGAGTTATGGACGACTAACATGTGGCAGGCACAGTTGGAATTTTTTAGCGATTAGTGGGTTTATATTAAAGGGGCATGTGGCCCAATCTCATGATGTCATGTGGTATGTGTTGGCAACCTTTGAGAACTACTAAAAGGGTAGGTGAACCAATAGTGTGACTTATTATCAATTTTCACCAAATTAAACTTCTCTACTCAATCACATATATTTACCAGCAACACATTATATCATCACACGAATATAAACAATGAAGAAGCTAATTCAAACAACCATGAGAGAAACTATACAAAAAAAATCCATCAGAGACAACCACAAAATCCATCACACAAGAGGAACAAGATATCTGGTGGAAAACCCTTCACTGGGAAAACAACCACCCTTGTTGTTGTTGCGTTGCTCTAAATCTTCTATTAAGAAAAATGTGTCTTTTACATAGATTGTTGACTCTAATTAGCTAGGAGACTTGACCTCATATACAATTAGTTGACTCCCATCACCTAGGGGACTTCATTCTACTGATCAACTCAGAAGACTATGTTCTCACATGGATCTACAGACTACCATCGAATGAAAGCCACCACCATCAATGATCCTCACCCAACTTTGATTGGAATATCTAGTAACCATTGGATTGAGAAACTATTCCTTTCACTGAAACTTCACAATCACTGCTCCACACCCATGAAGTCATTTCTCCTCTACTCTATGCAGACCTTGTTTCATCTATTTTCATACTGGATCCCCAGACTATCTGCTCAATTTGATTCAGCTCTGAAATATGATCACGAGCCACAAGACAATCTCATCAAATCAAAATAACACCACAAATATGCTCTCTACTCCAGCAAACTAGTGGCCACAATACATGCATCAAATCTGAATAACATCACCAACAACTAAGAAAATATCACACTCAACCATAAATATCAAACCCTCACTCCAAACTATAATTTCTGCATAATGCAATTAACAACATATAATACAATGGATATGTGCCAAATACAATAGCAATGCTTGCAAAACAAAAGTGAGAGTCTAAAATATGTAGCTATACCGAGCTCTCTATCTCTACAACAACTCTGCTACAAGTCTCTACTTCTCTAATATGCAATCTGAAGTTGTGAATCAAAACACTTCTCCAACAAATAGATCTTCTCATTCTACTGCCATTAGCACACATATAGTTAACAAATCCTTCTCACAAATAGGTTTGAAGCATACTCACATAATGCAACCTTATTTTATTCACATACATACACAATGAAACCAACCAACAACACTATTTTTCCTTTTTCGCATAGGTAAAAGCAAAAATATTCTCAACAATTCTCCAAGTGAATACCATAGGAAAATACCTTGGTTATGCTACTACAAAGGACACTTGTACCATGGAAATATCCAAACCAATAGCACCATAAAATACCTTGTTTATGTCAATACCAAGGACACATGTACCATGGTAATATCCAAACCAATACCATGGGAAAATGCCATGGTTATGTCAATAGCAACGATTCTTGTATCATGGTAATCTCCAAAACAATACCACGGGAAAATACATTGGTTATGTCAATACTAAGGATACCTATGCTTGTGAAGTTTTCATAGGGCTACATTGTTCTTTAATTAAATAATTACATTTCTTAATTAACATATTAACATTTTAAGTTCACCCCATAACATTATAATATTATTCAGATCAACACCATTATTCATCAACATATGCAACTATGAATAAAGAACAACATCATCATCATCAAAGCAACGAAACATAACAGAATAATAGAAGAAAATAATGCACACATAAAGACACCAAGATTGGTCGGGAACTAGGGAAGAACCCACTATGGGGAAAACCCTTGTAAATTCTTCTTCTTCTTCGATCGTCATCAAATGATTCAGCAAAAGAGAGTACAATGATCCATATCTTCATCAAAGAAACAAAAACAACTAGAAAATCCATAACATGACCTTAAACATACTTACACTCAAAAGATCAAAGATCATGTCATAGTGTTGAAAAATGTTGAACAATGTTGCATACTAATAACTCACCTTTAGGTCCCAGACACATGCATAGCTACTATGCGAAAGCATCTAACACAAATATGTATGCTCTCTACAGAACTAGATGAGGGCATCTGAGACAAATCTAGATGCTCTTTGGAGAACTAGATGAGGGCATCCGGGGTCCAAACATACTCAGATCTATCTTAAAACCTTATATGCTCCCATTATGATTATGTGCGAGCATCTATGGAATTCTGGATGCTTCGTAGACAATTATGTGCGTGTGTTTGGGGACCAAACTGGAATGAAGAAACCCTAGCCACCTGGACGCTCCCATAAACACTATGTGCGTGCGTTTGAGACTTCCCAAATACTCCCATAACCATACTATGCCAGCATCTAGGGACGAAAACTTTAGTTAACTACAAGTGTCCAAGAATTAACAACCTTAAACATGTGCAACTTTAAACCTATAGTTTTAGACCCTCTGCGTGAGATTCCCTCCATTAGACCTGTGTGAACCAAACAATATAAGAGAGAAGAGAGTGCTTGATGATTGTGTCCAAATGAGCTTGGGATCTCATCTATTTAAAGGCTTTCATAAGGGCTCACTTAATGTTGAGGATATGGCTAAAACATGTACTATTGCACTCATAAAACATGTGTAAGGAAGCTACAACTAGCTGAATGAAAAATTATGAGGAAAGTATCAAATAACTCATGTAAACTCACACCATGCATAGCTCCCCCTAAGCTCAATATACCTCCAAAATGCAAGTTGATCTTGCGGACTTGAATGTGCATGAGGCTCAAATGAACTCATCAAGTATTATTTCAATAACTCGTACTCATCAAGCTATCACACTGCTACCGTATGCTCCACTTGAGGTTATGCACATCTCATGAAAATATGCAGTCCTATATAATTATCTGAGAAATAATCATGGAATATAGGAGGGGATGCTCTTCACCACTTGAAGAGTTGTTGCTCAATCTCTCTCCACACAGTCTTTGGCAACTTCTTTTCTTCCTTCATTAGTTTTACGCTACGTCCTCTTTGTTTTTGCTATTTTTCTTGATTTTTCCTTTAATAATAGGGAAACAAATAGTATCCATCCATATGAGCAAATTCATGACATGTGTAGAACTCCACGTGGCCAAGTTATCAACCAAGAGGATCAAATCTCTTGTTGCTCATGTCAGCTATATACCTTTCATGCAATATGATTCTCCTCCATTGGTTAGATCTGCAATCAGATTCCTTATGGCCAAACAGGTTACATGAATAGAAATAACCGTAAAAAGCATGATTATACATATTTTCCAATCTCCTTGGCTATTGATATTTCTGCAAGCTCCACTAATTATATCTATACATTTTATTCCTTCAGTTAGATGCAACATGCACAAACCTGTTATAGTTGTAACATTCTACCTTATGCATGAAAGGAAAAAAAAGAACTTGGTTCCTTTGGAATTTTACATATCTTCCACAATTTTCTCTTGGAGCAAAATATTTTCTGAATGTAGGAGCTCCTTGAGATTTTCTTCTAGATTGTTTGTGGTTTTCATGGTTAATCTACTCCTTATTTCTTTGTTTTCTACTCTTGTTGTTGGAATTGTTTGCTATAGGATCTTTTGGTTCTACTTTTGTGTTTTTTCCAGCATACAAACTAGTCTCATCCTTTTGAAATCCAAGACCAGATTTATCCAATGGTGATCCCTGGATCTCAAGCAAACTATCCAAGGCCACAATGCTCTTCTCCATCTTCCACTACTTTCTCAAGGACACCACTTTACTTCTAATATCACACACTGTTTTCCTTCTCTTAGTATTTCTTCCTCATACTTTCCTTAATTTTTTCTGATTCTGCCAATTTAATCTTTAAACTGAAAATATGTTCCTTGAGCTTGACCTCCTTATTATCACAAATTTGCAATAGTTTTCCTTTATCCTTGCACGTAATTGTTAGCCTATAAATGTTCGCTCTAAGAACCTTAATATCATTCTCATCTTCACTAGGTACTTCAGTATGATCATTAATATTAACTCAAAAGACAAATCATTAATGTTTACACCTTTAGGTTCATGATTTTCTGGTTTCTTGTCATCATCAGGTGAATCGTTTGCACTAGTAGTATCAGACTGTTGTGGCTGAGATTCTTATTTCTGAAGGCCATCCTTAATTATCTTATTATTGTTGCTCCTCTTCTCATTCTCCATATTGCTACTAATACCATATCCAATTTGGATTCTAGCTTCTGCCACATTTCTTTGGCATATTTCAAAGCTACTAGCCTCTTCAAATCATCATCATGAAGATTCTTATAGATTATGCATCTAGCTTGCACATCCCGCTGCAAATATTTTCCTGCACTTGGATCATTGCCACAACCTCTATAAACTAATCTCCAAATTTTAGATCCATAAGGAAAAAACTCAGATTTAACATTTTTGCCCCATACATCAAAATTTGTAGCAGTGAGGAAAGCCACTCTTTGTGAAGCCATTCTGCAAAAAAAAAATAAAAAATACCACCAACAAACCCAAAATTTACTCTCTAATGATCAAGACGCAACCAAGAGCCCTGCTTTGATACCAATTATTGGAAACATTTGAGCACTATTCAGAGGGAGGGGTTAATTAGTAGTGTGACTTATTATCAATTTTCACCAAATTAAACTTCATTATTGAATCATATATATTTACCAGAAACACATTATATCATCACATGAATATAAACAATGAAGCAGCTAAATCAAACAACCATGAGAGGAACTTTACACAACAAGTCATCAGAAATAACCACAAAATCCATCACAGAAGAGACACAAAATATCTAGTGGAAAACCCTTCACTGGGAAAAAAACAACCCTTGTTGTTGTTGTGCTACTCTAAATCTTCTATTAAGAAAAATATATTTTACATAGATTATTGGCTCCAATTAGCTAGGAGACTCGAACTCATGTGCAATCAGCTGACTCCCATAAGCCAGGAGATGTGATTCTACTGATAATCTCAGAAGACTATGTTCTCACATGGATCTGTGGACTACCATCCGCTAAAATCCACCACGATCAATGATACTCACCTAACTCCAATTGGAATATACAACAACCATTGGAATGAGAAATTTCTCCTTTCACTGAAACTTCGCAATCACTACTCCACACCCATGAAGTCACTGCTCCTACTCTATGTAGATCTCATTGCATTTATTTTCATACTAGATCCCAAGACTATCTACTCAACTTGATTCAAATTGCAATATGATCTCCATTGGTAAGACTATCTCATCAAATCAAAATAACACCACAAATATGCTCTCTACTCTAGCAAAATAGTGGCCACAATACATGCATCAAATCTTAATAACATCACCATCAACTAAAATAAATCTCACACTCAGCCATAATATCAAACCCTCACTCTAACCTATAATTTTTGCATAAAAAAATTAGGAGCATAGAACACAATGGCTATGTGCCAAATTCACTAGCAACACCTGCAAAACAAAAGTGAGAGTCTCAAATATGCAGCTCTACTAAGATCGCCATCTCTACAACAATTCTGCTACAATTTTCTGCTTCTTTAATCTACAATCTGAAGTTCTGAATCAAAACACAACTTCAACAAATATATCTATTCATTCTGCTGCCATTAGCACACATATACTAAAGTAATCCTTCTCATGAATAATTCTAAAGCATACTCACATAATGCAACTTTCGTTTACTCACATAAACGCACAATCAAACCAACCAACAACAATATTTTTCTTTTTTCACATAACTAAAATCCAAAATATCCTCAGTAATTCTCAAAGTCAATACCATGGGAAAATACCATGGTTATGCCAATACCAAGAACATTTGTACCATGGTAATCTCCAAACTAATAACACGAGAAAATACCTTGGTTATTTCAATACCAAGAACATGTGTACCATGGTAATATCCAAACCAATACCATGGAAAAATACACGGTTATGTCAATACCAAGGACTCATGTACCATGGTAATATCCAAAACAATACCACATATAAATACCTTGGTTATGTCAATATCAAGGACACATGTAACATGGTAATCTCCAAACTAGTACCACAAGAAAATACCATGTTTATGTCAATACCAAGACTATCTACACCAAGGTAATATCAGGTGCCAACCTACTCCACACACACATACCAATACCATGGTAATGCTAATACTAGGAATACATGTACCATGGTAATGCTAGTACTCCTACAACATCATCATCAAGCCAACACAATAGAACACAAGGAAAAACCATACTAACATCAAGCTACATCATCAAATACTGACATCAAGGGTTGATAACAATGCCAACATAACCAAATCAATGCCAACTTAACTAGTTGTAACCATGCTATAAGGAGGATATCCACACATCAACTATGCTACATATGGTTGACATCAATGCCAACATGAACTAGCTTCCATCATGAACCAATGCCAACTTTAGCTGGATGGAACCATGCACACCATAATTCCAACAACATGATGATGTTATGCTAACTTCAACATGTGAGCTCCCAATGACCCTTAAATATAAGGTTGTGTGTTAAGGTCCTTTGGTTGGCTAAGGCACTTAAGTTCAGCCCCAGGCCAAATGATGGATGAGTTCACCCTAAACAATGAGTATAAACAAGTCTCAGTGGAATGGAAATATGGAGTATCAATGTGGCTCTGTAGTTATGTGACCATGCGTGGGTTGTTTTATTGTGGAGGTTTTTCATTCAAGTCCGTGAGAAGGCTCGTCAGAGTGTTATATAAGTCTAATGGGAAATTTATTTTTATTTTTTTATTATTTCACACAAGTTACAATGTTATAGCTCGAGGCTCAATGCATTATCATATTATATAGCCCAGAGGTGACTCACCGCAAAATTATATTGTTTAAGTCCATATGGAAAGTCACAATGTTATATCATAAGTTTGTGGCCCATTAGAGCTAGTCCCAATCTTATATCATATATATCCTGTGACCTGATGGGGCTAGTCATAGTGATATGTAATCTCCCTAATTTACCGACATTAACCAGTATATTTGCTTTGGTTGATGTTAGCAGAATTGCGTGAAAGATCACATCAGAACCCTATTTGCAAATACTTAAAGAAGAAGCAACATAAACAACACCATAAAAACAATGCACACCATAAGTTTGATAACATAGTTCATCCAGCATGAACTACGTCTTCAGGCTTTGTTCTAATAGTGGGGAGGTTGTTTCATTAATATCATCAAAATAAAGGCATGCACATAGAAAAATACATCATTATACCTCCAATCCTATGAGTGACTTGAAATTCAACTACTCATACTACAACAATCATAGCACGAGTGAGTCCATCTCATCCTCCTGAGACTTTTGACTATAAACATGACTCACTTCTGACAAGTGCATTATTGTCTTGAACATTTTTCCCAACTGTTCATGATGATGGAAGATTTCTACCATGAACCATGAATTTCTCTACTCAGATGGAAAAATTTACTACACCATTCTGATCGTTGCAAAATTCTGGTTAAAAAGAGTATAAAGTTGGCTACTTTCCCTCACCTGCAAATATGGCCCCACATAGAATATTTTAGATTCCTCAAATATTGTGCATGGAATATACCTAGAATATTTCCTCAAAATATTCCCTAAAATATGATGCAGAATATTCCATCATAATATTCCCATCTCAAAAATTGTGCCAAGTGCGAGTTCTTCTCATCCCTGCCCTGGTTCCACTCTTGTCTCCCTTGTTTTCCCTGCATGTTACCCCACATGATAATTGTATAGAGTTTAAATAAAATAGTTCTAGGCAAAGGCTACAAATCTTTGCTTGGCACACTTTGGCTAGCTTTGTTCCATGAGGTTGTTGGTGGGCCAGAGGTCCCAAGGTCAAACCTCGTGAGCCTCCCACATTTTGGTTCATTGTCTGCTTTTCCAATGTTATAACATATAAAAAAATTAAAGCCGTCATTTATTGTTGACCACAATGTTGCCATTGTTAGCTTTTCCAATGTTAACATATAAAAAATATAAAACTGTCATTTATTGTTGACCACAATGCCATCATTATCGTCGTTTATTGTTGACCACAATGTCGCCATTACATTGGTTGTGAATATATGTTTTTTTTAATATATGGTGGTTACAGATGGATGGCATATTCCCTATTTTGACACATTGACAATTGTTCCAATATTATAACCATAATCACATGGATAATACTCCTAGCGATTGGTGATCACGTACCCCTTGCTCCCCCACTCTTGGTAGCTTGGGAGTTGTTATGAAACGCTCCAAAATCACTAAGATCTTTAACGGGTACTTTGGAGCTTTTCAGGAGCTTCACTGCAACAGTTTTTTACGTGTCAAATAAGACTGCTTAAAATATTATAACCATGAGATTTTATTTTATTTCAATTATTTTATATAATATATACATAGGTCCGTTTACCATATATAATATATACATTGTTGAAATATATGTTAAATACATATTAGTATTACTTAACTTTACAAATATCTAATTTATGACCCACATTAAATTTTTAATTATTATTTATATATTTTAAAGTACCACATATTATTATATCAAGAATTGAATGAATTACGCTCTCTCTAATTATTTTTATGGTGATGAATTAATTCATCTTTTTAACTTTCAATTACTTCTTTTCTTTATCTATTTAGATATGTTATTATGGTCAACATTCAAATTGTTTTATTTTTTGAAATAAATTAGTTAATATGGATATTATTTAAGTAGTGTATTGAAATATTATTAAAAAGTAAAAGAATTATACATTTTGAAAAGTGAAAATATAATATTTTCTTTAATTTTAATTATTTTCTCTCTCTAAAGTTGAAAAAAAGAATGTTACTTTATATGAACATTGAAATATTTTATTTATGATTGAGAGAGTGTAATATTTTTACTACATCTCATAGTTGATTTACTTTTAGATAATATTTTACTTTTCTTTCAAAACATGAACATGTCAACTCCTCATTGGACACTTACCAAATCAAACATGGCCCTAATATATTAATAAAGATCTATAAAATTAAATATATATATCTATCTATATATATTAATATATATATATATTATATATATAGGTTATCCAGGTAGCTATAATGTAGACTATGAGAGCATTCGCTGCAATTACATGTCCTCAAAAAACATATCAATGAAAATTAATGAAGTCCGGTTTACATCTGATTAATGATTGTAGTGTTTAAAGGGTTGGAAAATATCATGGTGCTCATGAGAAGTGTGGGGAGGGGGCTTGAGCTATTTTAAAATATCTATCGCCTTGTATGTTAAATATTAAATTAAATATTTCTAAATAAACAACGATTTTACATGTATATGTGAAGAGTTGAACATTCCCCATCTGTAATAATAGAATACATATTTGATGGAAAGTTGAACATCTCCATAACTATGAATACATATTTTATGAAAACAATACAAAATAGCATACGGAATAGAAGACATGGCATTCATGTTTATTCACATGTTCAAATATATTACTTAAAACTACAAATATATACTAGCACAACCACATTAATAAATATGGTTGATATACACCGATAGACATATATCAATCACATGCACAACCACATTATTAAATGTGGTTGATTTACACTGATAGACGTCAATGGATATAAATTTAATTTTTTTATTAATATTGATATTAATAATTTATAAATATATAAATACAATAATAATGCAATAATAATAATTATATTTCAATGGAAATTTATAACAATATGGTAATATTATAATAATATGATATTATTAATATTAATATTAATATTATTATATATTGATAATATTGATATTATATATTATCAATAATATTATATTATATTATATCATATTATATTATATTATATTATATTATATTATAAACCCTATGCATTATAAACCTTGATAAAATATTAAACATAAATAATTAATATTATGAACCAATGAGATTATTATTATAAACACAAGACATTAATAAACCCAAAGGGTTAATATTGAGTCAATCTTTGTCACAATGCAATGTTGGACTATGGTTGACCATGGTTGATTTTCATATTGAGACAACCCTTCTCACAATGCGACATTAGACCATGGTTGACCTTGGTTAGCCATGATTGTTTTTCATATCAAGATAATCTTTGTCCCAATCGACAATGGTTGGCCATGTTTGATTTTCATATTGGGATAATCTTTGTAAAAATGTGACATTGCACCATGGTTGGCCATGAATGACCATGGTTGACCATGATTGATTATATAAAACACAATTTCCCATGGTTGACCATGATTGAAAATGATTGACCATGATTTATATTATAAACCCAAGTGAATAATATAAACCCAAGCTATATAAACCCTAAGACAAATAATAAAAACCATTAAATAAACATGGTTCACCATGGTTGGCTATGCCTGATTTTCATATTGAGACAATCTTTGTCACAATGCAATGTTGGACCATGTTCAACCATGGTTGTACTTTTAGATTAATAAACCCACTGGATTCTTAGTATAAACTCAAGGGAAAAATAAACCTCAATGATTATTACTAAAATCCCAAGGGACTATTAACGCAAGAGAATAATATTAAACCTAAATCATTAATATTATAAACCCAACATATATAAACTCTAACATAATATTATAAACCTTAAAATATACATGGTTGACCATGGTTCATGATTGTTGATTTTCATATTGAGACAATTCTTGTCACAATGTGACATTGGACCATGGTTGACAATGCTTGTTCACGATTGATTTTCATATCATGATAATTTTTGTCACAATGTGACGTTGGACCATGGTTGGAATGGTTGATTTTCATATTGAGACAATCCTTTTCAGAATGTGAAATTGGACCATGGTTGACAATGATTGGCCATGGTTGACCATGGTTTACCATGACTAATCATGGTGGATAATGATTGATATTGTAAATGCTAGGGAATAATAAACCCTACAAATTAATACTAAAAACCCAAGGGATTATAAAACCAAGGGAAAAATATTAATCCCAGGGGAATAATATTAATCCTAAGGGAATAATATAAACCTAAGGTATAAAAACCCTAAGATAAATATTATAAACCCTTAAATAAACATTGTTGGCTATCATTGACCATGGTCGATTTTCATTGCATACATTCTTTGTCACAATACGATGTTTGACCATGATAAACCATGGTTGAACCCTTTGATTAATAAACTCAAGGGATTGATATTATAAACCCAATTGAATAGTAAACCCAATGGATCAATACTAAAACCCTAATGGATTTTGAACCCTAGGCAATAATATTAAACACACTGATTAATCTTATAAATCCAAGGTATATAAACCCAAACATAATCATGATATTACTATAATAATTATCATAATAATATTAAACCTACGGGAATAATATTAAACCCAAGGGATTAATATTATAAACTCAAGGTATATAAACCCTAACATAAATATTATAAACCCTAAAATAAACATGGTTCCATGTTTGACTATTGTTGATTTCCATGTTGATATAATCCTTGTCACAATGAGACATTGGACCATGGTTGACCATGCTTGATCATAATTGTTTTTCATATCGAGACAATGTTTGACATAATGTGACATTGGACCATCGTTGATTTTTATATTGAGACAATATTTGTCACAATGTGAACATGATTCATGGTTTCCCATGAGTGACCTTGCTTGACCATTATTGATTATATAAAACATGGTTGAGCATGGTTGACAATAGTTGACCATCGTATTCCTTGGTTGACCTTGGTTCACCATGATTGAACATGATCGACCATGATTGTTATTATAAACCCAAGGAATTAATACTAAAAACCCAAGGGATTATCAACCCAAGGGAATAATATTAAACCCAAAGGAATCATATAAACCCAAGGTATATATATGCTAAGATAAATATTATAAACCTTTAAATAAACATGCTTGAGTATGTTTGGCCATGGTTTCTTTTCATATTCATATAATGCTTGTCACAATGCAATGTTGGACTATGCTCGACCATCCTCGGTCATGATCGAAGGGATTAATATTATAAACCCAAGGTATGTAAACCCTAACATAAATATTACAACCTTAAAATAAACATGGTTGGCAATGGTAAACCATGGTTGATTTTCATATTGAAGAAATCCTTGCCACAATGCAATGTTGGACCATGGTTGACGATTCTCGATCATGATTTATTTTCATATCGAGACAATATTTGTCACAATGCGATGTTGGGCCATCGTTGACCATGGTTGATTTTCATATTGACACAATATTTGTCATAATGCGACATTAGACCATGGTTGACCATGAGTGGCCTTAGCTGAACATGATTGATTATATAAAGCATGGTTGAAAATGGTTGACCATGGTCAACATGGGTTGTCCTTGGTAGACCATTATTGATCATGTTCGACCATTATTTATATTATAAATCTTAGGAAATAATAAACCCAAGGAATTAATACTAGAAACCCAAGGGATTATAAACCCAAGGGAAAAATATTAAACCCAAGGGAACAATATTAAACCCAAAGGAATAATATAAATACAAGGTATATAAACCTCAAGCTAAATACTATAAGGCCTCAAATAAACATGCTTGACAATGTTTGGCCATTGTTGATTTTCATATTGATACAATCTCTTTGACAGTGCAAGGTTGGACCATGCTCGACCATCGTTGAACCCTCACATTAATAAACGCAAGGGATTGATATTATAAACATAAGGGGATAATAAAACTAAGGGATAAATACTAAAACCCAAGGAATTATGAACCCAAGGGAATACTATTAGACCCAAGGGATTAATCTTATAAATCTAAATATATAAACCTAAAGATAAATATTACAAACCCTAATATAAACATGATTTACCACAGTTTCGACCATGGTTGATTTTTCATATAGAGACAATCCTTGTCACGATGCAACATTGGACCATAGTTATTGAGAATAGCTTACCATGTAACACCACATTTATAAATCTTGTTGACTATGATTAGCCATCGTAATTAAGGATGATAATCCATAGATGTTTTCCATATTAGAACAATCTTCGTTGGAAAGTCACGCTCGTTCATTCATCACCATGGTTGACCATAGTTGGTTATCAACATGTATGACCATGACCAAGCATGGTTCACCATGGTTGTTATTCAATAATTGTGACAAACCCATGGCATTAACATTATAAACCCAAACCATATAAGAGAAAGATAGATATTGTAAACCGCTAAATAAACATTAGGTCGTAACATTAATACAATAAACCTCAAGAATAATCTTATAAACCAAAGGAATTAATCAACCCCGCGGATTGGTACTACAAACCAAATCGATTAAAAATCCAAGAGAATAACATTAAACTGAAGGATTGTTATTAAAACATAGGAATAAAATTGAAAAATTGAACAAACTGTATCGTTACATAATATAATGTCATAAGATGAAAGAAAAAAGGAACATTTCAATTGAAAACATTGAAATCTAAGAAAAACACCACACAAAATTTTAAGACCATTCATAGAGAATTTTTTACATAAGAACACCAATGACAAAAAATCGATTTTACTCACATTGAAAGTGAAGAAAGAGAATTCAAATTAAGAAATATTTTTTTCTTTAAATCAAAGAATTCTTCTAGGAAAATGAACTGTAAATGCTTCATCATAAGGTATATATTGAATATAATCTTCCAAAACATAGCCAGATCAGTTACAAAAGAAACACCAATTTAAATCAACAATGGAATGATCACAACCCTTTTACCTTTCCAACATGTCCCTTCTTGTTTTTCTTCTAGATTCTCTTTGGTGCACATGCAACATGTCTTTCACTTCTGATTCCATTTCATGTAAGATGCAAAAATGTTCATTAACAAAACTAGGATGATACCTAAGTTTTCTATCAAGCCTTTTTTGAATATATGTAAGAAAATTTACTGCTTTAACAATAGTACGAACCAATGTGCCGTAATGCAGGGTATCATTATTTTCCATATATGCTTTTCAATGAAAAAATGGAAAAAATAAAATTAATACACATATACACACACATATATAATTCAAAAATAAAATATCATACAAAAATTCATAGAGACATAAATTTAATATGATTGAAAAGAAGGACAGGAAAAAGAAAAAATAACTATAATTCGACTGATTAAAAAACAAGGACACCATCATAAATTATTTACTCAATTAATTTTTCTAATTAATTAATCAATTAAATTTAATTATTAACAAATCTATTCAAATTATTGAGAATTACAACAAATAACTTACTTGTGTCATATTATTGGAAATTACAATAATATATATAAAAAAGTATTCCTATCAAGACCATAGTAAGAATTTTATTCGATAATAAATTAATAAGAATATCTAAAATTATTAATAATAATAAAATAATTATAATTAGTATAATTAATAATTTTGATACATGGTCATCATTTTACCATCAAAGGCTGAGCATACTTGGGTAAAACCTTTTCTTTTCTTAACTATAAGAGTTAAAACTTTCTTTTCTTAACTATACTAGTTAGCTTTGAATAGGAACGTTTACCCTTTGAATTATTCCCTAAGATAATTTAGTTTTTTTTGGCGTCCACTCATGTAAATGCGGCTCATGCATTATCTAGAACCCAGGTAATGGTTACTAGTAACATGTACATGGCTTTCGATTTTATGGATAAGTCTTCTGGAGCTTATAATGTTGTTGATCTTTAAAGTATACCGTATTGACGTATTTTTCTTACATGTGGGATTTGATTATTATAAATGTGCCCTAAGTTGGAAATACATGAATCTAACTTCTCATCCACTTTCCGACCGTAGCCTTTGTGACAATTTCTTATGAAAGGTTCTCGAACTCCAGCTATATGGCATTCGGAAATATCCCGCCCTTAAATAATCCATATTGCACACTTTGTTTAAGCATTGATTAGATGGTGTACATTCTTTTTGACCGGTAGAGGTGGTAACCGCCTTTTGGGTTCTCACCTAGGTTTTCCATTTGCATTCTTTCTCGACGAGAGCGAGGCCTTCAGCTCTAGGGTTGCCTTCTCCTGCATCGTATAGGCACCTAATCCCCTAAATAACGGTCACTGGAAATCATTGTTCCATGGCTGTGACAAGTTTGGCGCTTTTACACACCATGTATCTAAACCCTAAACCTCTTGTTCACAATTTTTTCTTTGTTTTTTCCATTTATTTTTGGCAATTCGATGGTTATCACAACACTTTACTTGTTTCCTTTCACTCTTCAGGTTTTCCAGTTACTAGACGTTTCAACAGAGTTGTTTCATCGCCCATTCTAGTTTATGTTGTGGCCACTCTTCAAGTCTGGGTGCAGACGGTTCAGGTGGGTTCCAACTGCAACATTATTTTTGTGCAATTCAGTCTTAACTTTCATTTTTCCTTTTAGGGTTTTTCTTTAAGACCGCAATTATTTTTCCTGCATGAACCAGGGACACTCGACTGGCATGAGTTGTTGAGGTCTATTTCTTGTTTACAAGTATACTTAGCTTTCTTCTACTATTATGAAGTTTTTTTTTCATCCTTTGTGGTACCAATTTAAGCTGAGCACTAACCTTCCCTTTTTTTTCTCTTTTTTATTCAGATCAAATATAGTTAGTGTGTTCTATAAGTCTCAAGAGCTATGGATGTTTCATTACCTAACACGAATATTTCAAGCTTTTTTAATATATTCTTCCTAAACTTTGTGTTGTCCAGGTTTCCTTTCATGGTTTCTCGGTGTTAGAGTTTCTTGTAGGCATGGGTTAGGGTTTATAAGTTCTCATGTTTATATCCATGAAGTTTTGCGCAACTCAGGGTTTATTTATATATATATATTCGAATTATACGACTATGGGCTATTTATTTTAAAAACTTGAATGTATATTCAAAACTTTATGTCTATTCTTCCTAAATTTTGTGTTGTCGAGGATTCCTTTCCTAGGTTCTCGGTGTTAGAGTTTCCTGTAGGCATGGGTTAGGGCTTATAAGTTCTCTTGTTTATATTCATGAAACGTTACAATCACGCAACTCAGGGTTTATATATATATATATATATAGAGAGAGAGAGAGAGATATATGTTCAAATTATATGAGTGTGGGCTATTTATTTTAAAAACCTGAATGTATATTCAAAACTCTATGTTCATAGGATTAGGTTTATTTACCCTCATAAGATGAAATGCAACTCAACCCTTTCTTTGTATGCATATGCATTTTCTTTGTGAATAATTTGGAAAATAATTGTATGGTAATTTTTTTCCAATATTACTTAGGGTTTATCGAATTTATGTTATAAAAAATTTACTTCTCAAATAGATGATATGATTACTTTTCCCTGGATTTCTCATCAAACCAATACTTTACAATGAATCAATTGCAACAACAAATTTAACTTTTTCTTCCGCAAGGGAAAAACTTTTGACATTTCTTTTCTTTTTCCATTCTAGGGACAAATTTTCTTTCGTCAAAATATTTACCAAATGATTGCTAGCTCTCTTTAGGTGTTTATGGATTATATGTTCTCAAACAATTATTAGATTGGTTTTTCAATGATATCCTATGTACTGCATTTATCTTAAAGAATGTTACTGAACTTTCAACCCATTTCTTCAATAGTGTTATATATATATATATATATATATATTACCAGGGTCCTCTGGGTTAATAATGCGTTAAGCTTGGAGACTCTATTGGCTTCTGAGGAACAAACCCTAGGCCTATCTTGCTTCATAGTCCAAGTTTTTCTCTGATTCAGTGTATATAGTTTTATTTTACAGTAAAAAAGATACAAACAGTTGTACACACAATGTGATGGGACCAACCCTGTCAACTCTTACAGTCAATCAATAATTAAACTATGATTAATAAAAAGAAATAATGTAAACAGTCATATGGGTTGATTGCACAATTAAAAGGTGTGTACTATGGTTGGTGTGAGGGGACACTCGTCCCTGCCTCGAACTCCGCTCTCCCATGCTTTGCTTACACCCCAAACCCTCATTCACTATGGCATTTCGACACTGTGGTTCTCTACTGTTCGCTCTGAGGGTTCGTCAACTGTTACTCTGTGCTTGTGAGGGTTATGGAAATGGTGCCTGGTTTGCACTCAGCCATGGGCCCTTCTGCCTGGAGGTTTGGTAACTCTATCAACAACTCCTTGTTTGCTAACTATTTGGCCTCACCTGGGCGCTGTGCTGGTTGTTCTGTCGACTACTATGGAGAGCTTCTTTCGTTCTTCAGCTGTTGTAGCCTACCCCCACGTGGGCGTTGCTCTCGTTATTGTTTGCCTGGCTTTCTCTGTGTGCATTTGTTGTTTGAATGTTTGGTTGTTCGCATGCTCATTTCTCTGGTTAACTCGTTGTTATATTTTTATGGTTTATAGGTTCTGATCACAAGGGATCGGGTCCTCAGCTCTACTCGTCACTGGGTAAGGTAAGCCCTTTGTTCCATGCTTTAGCTCCTCCTCACAATTTTTGTTCCTTAGTAAGGGTAGTCACTCCTTGTGAGCAAGGACTCCCTTTTGTGGTTGCGATCTGGTTATGCGTTCTTCTCTCCAGCGTCATCCACTCCTCTAGTAAGCCTTGAAACCCTCACCCTCTCTACTTCATGCTTCTTCTATTTAGTTGGATAGTCAGACCACTAATGCCTCTCTGTTGGTTTTGTCTGCAGGTGGGTTGTGGCTCTTGATGCTTGTTTTTGTGCCTATTGCTGCCTGGTGAAACCGATAGGGTCGCTCCTCGATATTGACCTGTGTTATCGTTTTTTGTTTCACGACTCCAACATTATTGTTGTCTAGTAGTTTGGTTAGGTTTTTGAGAGCCTCAGCTCCTCTATTCCTCGTTTGTTATTGGGTTGCCTTCGGGCTTCAACCCTTCTGCATAATTTATGTTTGCAATAGTTATGGAGTAATTTTGGGTTTTCAAACCCTGGGTTTGTTGTGAGTTGTCTTATGTATGGGCTCGTCCTGTCTTAACAGTTGCTAGTCTAATGTTCTATAACTTATTTTGATGTAAAGACTGTTACTTGGAAAAGGGAAAAATAACTTTATATGCTTGTGGGTTACCTGCATATGTAATGAGATTATTTTAATGCTGAGACTGTTAATCTTTCGAGGGATTCTCCATATTGATTGTCTGCTCTTCGTATGTCTGAAACTCATTGCTGGCTGGAACTATGAATTTGGCTCTCTGTTATTATGATGTCTTCGATTGCTACTTGAATTGTCCTTGAGACACTCTGTTTTCCTGGATGACTGTTA
>APFE030498930.1:0-14344 GCA_000404065.3 Pinus taeda | reverse complement strand
CTATTTAGTTGGATAGTCAGACCACTAATGCCTCTCTGTTGGTTTTGTCTGCAGGTGGGTTGTGGCTCTCGATGCTTGTTTCCGTGCCTATTGCTGCCTGGTGAAACCGATAGGGTCGCTCCTTGATATTGACCTGTGTTATCGTTTTTCATTTCACGGCTCTAACATTATTGTTGTCTAGTAGTTTGGTTAGGTTTTTGAGAGCCTCAGCTCCTCTATTCCTCGTTTGTTATTGGGTTGCCTTCGGGCTTCAACCCTTCTGTATAATTTATGTTTGCAATAGTTATGGAGTAATTTTGGGTTTTCAAACCCTGGGTTTGCTGTGAGTTGTCTTATGTATGGGCTCGTCCTGTCTTAACAGTTGCTAGTCTAATGTTCTATAACTTATTTTGATGTAAAGACTGTTACTTGGAAAAGGGAAAAATAACTTTATATGCTTGTGGGTTACCTGCATATGTAATGAGATTATTTTAATGCTGAGACTGTTAATCTTTCGAGGGATTCTCCATATTGATTGTCTGCTCTTCGTATGTCTGAAACTCATTGCTGGTTGGAACTATGAATTCGGCTCTCTATTATTATGATGTCTTCGATTGCTACTTGAATTGTCCTTGAGACACTCTGTTTTCCTGGATGACTGTTAGGAAATAAATGCTAGAATAGGAAATGCACTCTTATGATTTGTCAGTATGCACAATAATTAATGGAAAGAGATAATAGCTAGCTGCAAATGGATTCAGATGTTTGTAACAGAAAGTTGCTTTTTGTCTTCTATTCTATATCTCTTCAAACCAAACCCGTTACAATTTTGGTGTATTTTCTTTTAATCTATTTTGAAAACAGTTTCTCACAACTGCTGGTAGTTACATATATAGTTGCAAGGTTATGATAATTGTTCTTTCTTTTATCCTGTTGTAATTTTATGAAAGACAAATAATTAAATAAAATAAAAGAACAAGCTAGCTAGAACAACCTCCAACTAATCATAATGTTCCTAAATTCTATTTGACTAATAAAATAAAAACAAAAGTCCCTAAATTTTGTTTAATTAATAAATGGAAATGAAAACTAAAAGGTTACTATGAACCTGTCTATCTTAGCTAAGACCAAATACCCTAGCCATGATACCCTCAGCTGGATGATCTTACATCAGGCTCCTGAGGTAATAAAATTCATGGCTTCAGTCCATGAACTCCTCGACTGAATACCTTGCACGCTGTATTTGTCCCACATCAGGCCAGGAACTATCCTCGATGGGTTGGTTCTTCCACTTGACAAGGTACTATAGGTACTCCTTCCTTAGAGTTTGCCTAGCCACCTGAGTATCGAGGATACTCTCGATCTCAAGGGGCTGAGCTAAAGACATTTGCCTCATCCATGAGTTACTTCCTTCCTGGGTGTCCCATTTTGGCTGTGCCGAATTGTCGTCTTCTGGACTGGCAGTGTATGGAAACAAATCTGCCACGTTGAAAATGGGTGATATGCCTATCCCTGGAGGTAGCTGTAATTCATAAGCATTGGCAGAGAATTTACACAGAATTTTGCATGGGATAATCTTCTTATACTTCAGTTTGTTGTATTCACCCTTAGGGAACCGTTCTCTGTGCAAATGTGCGAGGACTTCATCCCCCACATTAAATTGTGCCTCTCGCCATTTTAGATATGCTTGCTGCTTATACTTTTGACTGTTGTCCTGCAATTTCGAATTTACCTACTCGTGTAGGTCATTCATTGCTTTGGTGAAATCTTCCCTGTCAGCACTTCATCTTTCCAGCTATCCTAGATCCCGTAACTCATGTACTCCACGAGGATGCATGCCATACAGTATCTGAAAAGGATTGTATCCCGTGTTGTGATTCGATGAATTGTTGTAAGAGAACTCCGCCTGGGCAAGTACACAATCCCACATCCATGAATTTTCTCCGATCAAGCTTCGTAGTAGGTTTCCCAAGCTCCTGTTCACCACCTCCATTTGCCCATCGGTTTGTGGGTGATAAGCAGAGCTGAAACTCAACTATGTGTCCAACTTCTTCCATAAGGTGCGCCAGAAATGTCATGTAAATTTCACATCCCTGTCAAAAGCAATGGACTTAGGCAGGCCGTGCAGCCTAACTATCTCCGTGAAAAACAAGTGTGCTACGTGAGTGGCATCAGTGGTTTTTTTTACAAGGGATGAAATGTGCCATCTTTGAGAACCGGTCTATTACCACCATCACAGAGTCATAACCTCGCTGCGTTCTAGGTAGACCCAAGACAAAGTCCAAGCTGACTGAGTCACACGATCTACTTGGAATAGGCAGTGGTGTGTAGAGTCCCATGTTTTGACTGTGTCCTTTCACCAACTGACACACTTTACACCTGGTTACAAATTACTACACATCCCTTCACATCTTCGGCCAGTAATAAAAGTGATTGAGCTGATCTAAGGTGTTATCAATGCCAAAATGTTCGGCTAGACCTCCACTGTGCTTCTTGCGGATGATGTTCTCTCTCATCGAACAGTTGGGAATGCATAGCTGTCCTCCTTTAAACAACAGCTTCTCCTATAAGTTATATTCCAACCATGGACTATTATTCCTCAACAAAGGGTTTTGGCAGGCTTCATAGGCCTCCTTGAAATCCGCATTTGTCTGATACAAGTCTATCAAGTGCTCAAAAGCCAACACTTGTATCGTGCTCTCTTGCAAGAGCAAAACTCTCTTGCTTAACGCATCTACTACCTTGTTGGCCTGTCCACTAATATGCTTCAAAACAAATGTGAAACTTTGCAAGTACTCAACCCATTTTGCATGCTTGTGGTTTAACTTATGTTGTTGCATAACATACTGCAACCTATAATTATCAGAAAACAAAACAAATTCATTACCGAGCAAATAGTGTCTCCAATGCTTCAATGCTTGGACGATAGCATAGAACTCCTTATCGTAAGATGAGTACTTCTACTTGCTTTCGTTTAATTTTTCACTAAAATAAGAAACTGATTTGTCTTCCTAGATGAGTACGGCCCCAATGGTTGTACCACTAGCATCACAATGGACCTGGAAAAGCTTGTTAAAATCAGGCAATCTAAGGATTGTCTTTCAGTGATATTCCTCTTAAACATCTGGAAGCTTTTCTCTACTACTTCAGTCCAATAGAAAGGCTGACTTACCTTTTTAATAGTGTCCAACATAGGTGCACAAATCTCACTAAAATTTCTTATAAAATTACGATAAAAACTTGCCAACCCATGAAAGCTACGTACCTCGAATAGACTCTTTGGGGATGGCCAGCTAATGATAGCTACAATTTTCTTTGGGTCCATTTTCAACTCATTTTCTGCAATCACAAAACCCAAATAAACTAATTCCCTTTGAAGAAAAGAACATTTTTTCAAATTTATCAGTAGCTTGTTTTGCTGTAATTTCTCCAGAACACTTCGAACATGTCGAAAATGTTATTTTTTGGTTTTATTGAAAATCAGTATATCATCAAGTTACATCTCATTCATCAAGTGCATAAAGGTACTGCGGGCATTACTTAACCCGAATGGCATCACCAACCACTCATACAGACCTTCATTAGTTTTGAAAGTTGTTTTCCATTCATCCCCTTCTCTAATTCTGATCTGGTGGTATTCACTCTTCAGATCGATTTTCGAGAAATATGCTGCCCTGCTCAAACAGTCCATCATGTCGTCCGTCCATGGAAATGGAAACCTATCCCTGATGGTAATCTTATTGATGACCCTTGGATTTGTGCACATCCTCCACTCTCCTCCTTTCTTGGGAGCTAAAACTGTTGGAACTGCGCATGGACTTAAACTCTCCCTTGTCAATCCCTTATCCAACAATTCTTGTACTTGTTTCCTAATCTCCTCGTTGTCCTTAGGACTCATTAAGTACACTGCCTTGTTTTGTAAACTAGCTCCTGGTATAAAGTCTATGTGATGACTGATCTCTTAGGAGGCAATTTATCCAACAAATCATCCACCACAATGTCGCTGAACTCCCACAACATGTCCTGAATTTCTTCAGGCAAATCTGCAATTTCAATGTGTAACAACACTGCTCTTGGCCTCCTTACAACAACATATTTTTTCTCCCTATTTTTGATCTGTTTCAAAAATTCCTTTCCTCCCACCAACAATGCTTTGGCTCCACTAGTTTCTATTGTTTCTTCCTCCTTGATGGGTACAAGGATATGTTTGATCCCTTCCTTGACAAACTTTTAATAGTTTGTCTTTCCATCATGAACCACCTTCCTGTCATACTACCATGGTCTTCCTAGCAGTATGTGACACACGTCCATAGGCATAGTATCATAAATAACCTTGTACCAGTATTTTCCAATATGGAACTCAACTTCGCACTGTTCATCAACCAACAGTTAATGGTCTTTCTGCAACCACGACACCTTATAGGGAGTGGGGTGCTTCAACCATTTCAAACCCAACTTCTCCACCATCTCTGTGGCAACTAGATTATCCGTGCTCCCACTGCCGATAATTAGCTTGCAACATTTTCTGTGTGACTTACAGACTGTCTGGAATAATCCCTTTCTTTGAGTTTGGTCAGTTGTCTCCTTTAATGGTTTCAATAGTACCTTATTAAAAATTAAGGGCCCCTGTCTTTGGCACATTCTCTACCTGCTGGGGTGGTGCCTCTGCTTCCTCTGGCTATGCAACATACACTCCTCTTTGGCCAGCTTGTTCTCCCTCAGGACACTCAAAGGATCTGTGCCCCCACTTGTGGCACTTGTAGCACTAGTAGCTAGCTCCTCTGCCTCTGCCATTTTCCCTTCCTCTCTGATATGGCCTTCCTCCTCTAGTGCTACCTTCTTTTTATGTTGTCCTTGAGGTCTTTGAACTACTGACCTCGTCACTGTTGTTGGCAACTCTTCCTCTGCCAAAGAATTGTCCTTTCCCTCTGCCAATTCCTCATCCTCTCTTGGCGTTCTACTTTCTTGTGATCTTATCTTCTACCTTTAAGGAACTTTGGTATGTTTCCTCTATGTTCTTCAAAGAAAGAATACTTATCTTGTCCAATATCTCCAACCTTAGGCCATTCACAAACCTTGCTGTATTTTCCGGAGTGCCTTCAGTATAATCAGCTCTCAAATTCACCTGGTAGAATTCTTTAGTATATTCTTTCACTGTCATTCCTCTTTGCTTCAAATTCTGTACCTGTCGATGTAGAGCAATCTAGTAATCTTTGGGCAAAAACCTACCCTTCATCTTGGCAACCATTCTAGGCCACTTTCTAATTAGTAATTTATTCTTCCTTCTTCTCTCTACTTGGACACTATCCCACCATAAGGTTGCATGTCCTTTCAGCTTGGTAGCAGCGAATTTAACTCTCCTATCTTCACTGACCTCCTCACATTCAAAATATTTGTCCAGCTCACTAATCCAGTCCAACAACACTTTTGTGGACAAACTGCCATCATAATTCAGAATCTCAGGCTTTGTCTTACTGTTAGCCAATAAGACTAACCTCAATAATCTAATTTCATGTCGTTCCTCATCCGATCCATCTGTCGTAACTATAGCTTCTTCTTCACTGTCATCTCGTACTTCCAGATCCCTTCTCCTTCCTGCTTCTACTACCGTCAAGTAGGCATTTAGGATCCTAATCTCTTCCTTTAATCCTTTTTCTACTACTCTCTGAATACCTCTCCCACGACCTCATCTTCCAACTTCCATTTCTTACGAAAAAATCTCAAACCTGCTCTGATACCACAATATGATGGGACCAACCCTCTCAAGCCTTACAATCAATCAATAATGAATTTATGATTAATAAAAAGAAATAATGTAAACAGTCATATGGGTTGATTGCGCAATTAAAAGGTGTGTACTATGGTTGGTGTGAGGGGACACTTGTCCCTGCCTCGAACTCCACTCTCCCGCGCTTTGCTTACACCCCAAACCCTCATTCACTATGGCATTTCGTCACTGTGGTTCTCTGCTATTTGTTATGAGGGTTTGTCCACCGTTACTCTGTGCTTGTGAGGGTTATGGTAATGGTACCCAGTATGCGCTTGGCCATGGGCCCTTCTGCCTAGAGGTTTGGTAACTCTGTCAACAACTTCTTGTCTACTGACTATTTGGCCTCACATGGGTGTTGTGCTGGTTCTTCCGTCGACTACTGTGGAGAGTTTCTTTCGTTCTTCAGCTGTTGTAGCTTACCCTGTCATGGGCATTGTTCTTGTTACTGTTGTCTTGGCTTTCTCTGTGTGCATTTGTTGTTTGAATGTTTGGTTGCTCGCATGGTCATTTCTCTCGTTAACTGGTTGTTATATTTTTATGGTTTATAGGTTGTAGTCATAAGGGATAGGATCCTCAGCTCTTCTTGTCACTGGGAAAGGTAAGCCCTCTGGCCCATGCTTTAGCTCCTCCTCGTAATTTTTCTTCCTTACTAAGGGCAGCCGCCCTTTGTGAGTAGGGACTCCCTCTTGTGGTTGTGACCTGGTTATGGGTCATTCTCTCTGACGTTGTCCACTCCTCTGGTAAGCCTTCAAACCCTCACCCACTTTGCTTCATGCTTCTTCTGTTCAGTTGGATAGTCAGACCACTAACACCTCTCTGTTGGTTTTGTCTGCAAATGGGTTGTGGCTCTGGATGCTTGTTTCCGTGCCTATTGCTGCCTAGGGAAACCGGTAGGGTCGCTCCTTGATATTGACCTGTGTTATCATTTTTTGTTTCACGGCTCCAACATTCTTGTTGTTTAGTAGTTTGGTTAGGTTTTTGAGAGCCTTGACTCCTTTGTTCCTCGTTTGCTATTGGGTTGCCTTCGGACTTCAACCCTTTTGTATAATTTATGTTTGCAATAGTTATGGAGTCATTCTGGGTTTTCAAACCTTGGGTTTGCTATCGGTTGTCTTATGTATGGGCTTGTTCCGTCTTAACAGTTGTTGGTCTAATGTTCTGCAACTTATTTTCACGTAAAGACAGTTACTTGGAAAAGGAAAAAAAAATTATATGCTTGTGGGTTACCTGTGTATGTAATGTGATTATTTTAACGTGGAGACTGTTAATCCTTCGAGGGTTTCTCCATATTGATTATCTACTCTTCGTACGTCTGAAACTCATTGATGGCTGGAACTGTGAATTCGGCTCTCTGTTATTATGATGTCTTCGATTGCTGCTTGAACTGTCCTTGAGACACTCTGTTTGCCTAGATAATTGTTAGGAAGTAAATGCTAGAATAGGAAATGCACTCTTATGATTTGTCAATATGCACAGTGATTAATGGAAAGAGATAATAGTTAGTTGCAAATGGATTTAGATGTTTGTAACAGAAAATTTCTTTTTGTCTTCTATTCTATATCTCATGAAATCGAACCCGTTACAATTTTGGTGTATTTTCTTTTAAGCTATTTTGAAAACAATTTCTCGCAACTGCTAGCAGTTACATCTATAGTTGCATGGTTATGATAACTATTCTTTTTTTTATCTTGTTGTAATTTTACGAAAGACAACTAATTAAATACTATAAAACAACAAGTTAGCTCGAACAACCTCCAACTAATCATAATGTTCCTAAATGCTATTTGACTAATAAAATAAAAACGAAAGTCCCTAAATGTTGTTTAACTGATAAATGGAAATGAAAACTAAAAGGTTACTGTGAACCTGTCTGCCTTAGCGGAGACCAAATACCCCAGCCATGATATCCTCAGCTAGATGCTCCTGCATCACAATGGCTTACCAATTCTTCCAAGACTAGTAGTTGGAGCCTTGAGCGATCTCGGGTTTAATACTTTTTCTTTATAATCCAACTCTTGACTTGCATACACAACCATAACCGTAATTTAATACTTATATATATTATGCCATTTCAATGGTTTCCTTTGTTGAGATTATATTTATGTTTAACATTCACACTGTTATTTATTTTTATGTAGTCATTCTATATTGATTTCTTACTCCCATATCCCTACAAATAAGTTGTTGTCATAATCTTTTTTACGACACAATATTTTTTGTTACGACATAGGTCGACATAACTTAGGTAAAGCAAACCTTTGGAGCCCGAGCCCACCAAGACAATGTGATCAACATCAAACACTAAGAAATCACAACATCGCGCAGCCAAACTATTGACACAGAGCCTAAGGCAACATTTTCTTGTCGCAACCACTCGCATTTTTACTTTCACCAAATTGCCACCACCAACAACCATCAAAACACCTACGTTTCCATTTCCTTTTTTTAATGGTTAGTTTATCATTTAATAGTTTTTTCCATTAATTATTGTTTTTCAGTTATAAAAAAAAAATCCATTGATTGTTATGTTTCATTTATTATTGTTTTCTTCATTAATTATTTTTTTCATTATTTTATAATATCTGTTATTTCTAAAATTAAATATTAATAATTAAATTAGTATATATTCTTTTATATAATTTTATTAAGTTAATAATTTATAAGTAATTAAATTAATATTTTTTTAATAATAATATTTTTTCTGAAAGGAGTTGTCTTTAGTGCTACTTTCTGGAAGCTTTTACAATAGGTTTTTTCATTCTAATTTCTCTAAAATCCTGCAGGAATTTATTGAAATCACAAGATTTATGGGTAATTTTGTGCAATCTAAGTGCGCTTGGGGTTTTCGAGGGTGTTAAATCCATATATACACTCAAAAAACTAAGTTTAAATAACACAAATCAAGATTTCACCTCAAATTTTTCCACCCGACCAGAAAGTCCAAAAGTTGGCATTAAAGACAACTCCTTTCTAAAATGTCAAGTCCGACCAACACAACCAATTGAGGATCGACCTTGTTAGCAAGGAAACCAAGGATCTGTTGCTGCAGTGCTGGGGGAGGAAACATGCTACCAGTCAGCCTAAGGTTGGTGTGAGCAAGGCCTTGGTAACTTTCACAGCTTAAATACCCCTATAACTTTCACATCTTAAATGCCTCTGGATTACGGTTTCTCAAGCCACAAATCAAGCGTGAAAAAACACAAACAACTACAAACAAAAATTAATATTTTTTAATTAAATTAAATTAACAATAATTACTGTTTATATTAATAATTATTATTATTTATCTATTAATATTATAATATTCAAATAATTAAATTATAACCTTTTATATAATTAATTAAATTTATAATTATTATTATTTAAATTAGTAATTTTTATTATTTATTTTCTTATAGCCTTTCATTCCAGTATTTTATGTTAAAGTCAATTATATTAACCGCACATCACTGCCACTAACACATTTTTTCACTTTAATTTGACATTAAAATATTTTTTATTTTAAATCCATTGCTCCGCGCTCCCTAACACCATAACCGTTGATTACACAATCCGACTAAGCATATCCCCCAACATATTCCCTGGAAATTCAATCCCACCCTTGAATTAAAAAAAAAAAAAAAACGTGTAATATTCCATTAATGTTTTATTGAAAAAAGCAGCACAATTGAATGCAACTTGGGAAGTTGTGTTACGACGATTAGAAGTAGGATCAGCCGGAAAACAAAGAGTGAGAAGCGGACAGGTTAACTAAGATAATTTTCATCTGAAGTTGAAGACAGTTAAAGATGGTCTCATATTTTATATTATATACTGATGATATTTTATATTATATATTGATGAAGCAGTGTGTCTCCATTCTTTGGTTTATTCGAGATAAACAGTGGAGATGTTGGTTTCCAGAATAGAAAGCTAGTACAGTTCATTGATCCATAAACTAATTATTTGGAAATCGACTTTACTTCTAGCCCTGCTGTCTAAATATTTAAATTATTCAAGCGGATTCCAACACGTTTTTATCATTAACAAGCAGCTAATTTACGCAGTATATATATATATACACACGCAGAATCTACTTTCTAAAAGATGATCCCAAGTTACAAGAAACATCACTGCAGTCACCATTGGAAGAAAATCACATTGACTGAGTATTTAATGTCATGTGGCTATGAGCATTTTTATCTCATAGTCAGATTTAGTTTTCTTGCGGAAATTTCTGATTTCAATATCATGGTAATTCAATTAATGCGTTGACAGAATGATTGATGGATTTGGTTATGGTTGGTTCAGAAAGTGATTAGTTGATGCAAATGTATTTGATGATTGAATTACAGTTATGATATTTATGATGGATTCAGTCTGAAAATTTATGAAACATAGTCATTGGAGGAAGAAAGAAAGTTGTAGCCTTCTGTAGGTCACAGTTTACGTACTAGTAAACATATCGGCTAGTACAAGAGTTAGGGAGTTGTATCTCCTTTCTAGTAGAAGCTGGAGAATGGGAGAAGATTGTAACCTTATACAAGTAGAAACTTGCACACTGGTATAAGTCTGCACCAACACAAAATTCTAAACATATTTTCTTATTATTAAAAGAAGACAGAGATAACAGCACCAGGTGGTTTTCACCTACATTGGGTTTCTAACTTATATCTTAGTGTTCATGTGTGTTGCTTATGTGATGCTTTATTCTTCTTTTACTGCACTGTCTAATATATCTCTGATATACTGGTTAAAGTTCAATGCATGATAAATTGGGTAAATCAAAAGTTCTCCACATATACGTTGCTTACTTTAAGTACAGTCGCATATACACACTAGTTCACTTAGGTGAAGTAGCGTATACAAATATGTTTGGAAAATTGAATTATTGATCTAATAACACTGGTTCACCCCCCCTCTCAGTGTTATTTCCAACACTTTATGCAGTCGATATTTAAGTGTTTTTCAAGGTAAAATGTTTGAATTTTGGTATTTTTGTTATAAAAATTAGTTAGGTAACAAAAATAAAGGTATTGATTTTGGTGTATGCATATATGGAATGTGATCTATAGGTAAGTGTTTTTCAAGGTAAAATGTTTGATTTTAGATATTTTTGTTATAAAAAATATTTAGGTAACAAAAATAAAACTATTGATTTTGGTGTACGCATATATCGAATGAGATAGATATTTGGTTAAACAACAAGGAATTAGATTTGGAAATTGAAAAATGATATTTTGTTTGACAAATATTTCGAGTTGAAATTGGAATCGGTGGCGAAAGGCATTTTTTTATTGGGAAGTGAAAAGTATATGTGTTATATATATATTTTTATTATTACGAGTGGTTATTCAGTATGAAAATATTTTTTAATTGGAGAGATTTGTGTGATATTAATGATAATTTTTGAAAGGATTAGTGATCCATTGTTTATGAATTTACCATTTTTATGAATCTAAATAATATTATTACTAAGATTGTTGATCAACTCAAAGTTTGTACTTTCTTCTTCATCCAGAACAACCACTAAACTTGATTCTTAATAAACTAGGTCACTTGTACTACAAAGTCCCAAAGTCCCAATGTTTTCATGGTTAGTAATTTATCATCACCATTATTTAGGAATTTTTTTCGAGATCCATTTAGCCATTTTTCATTGGAGAACGTTGTTATTGAGTGACTTAAAATCTTTTATTAACTTTTTCTTCCTCTTCTTTTTTAATGTATACCATCACTATGAGTTTATATATGTGTATGACCACACACATATATATTCAATTTAAGTAAGGAAGTTTATTTATTTATATATTTAAATAAAACTGATTATATAATTTTAGAAAAAAAACATTTCACATCTTTATATATATATTGGGGCTTGAAAGATAATGTTTTTCCCTCAACAGAGAAAAGAATGGAATTTTTGTTGGTTCTTAAGGTTTTCTTTAGCTGTGTTTATTTCCCTTTCATTGTCATGGGCCATCGGCCTTTTTTTTTCTTTGAATATGTGACTTGGTGTGGTGATTAAGTCCACAACTCATTTCCGGGTAACAAAAAATGGACACATATGTTAATATTCGAGGTAGAATGACCTTTCCCTTATTCTAGTTTAGTTGGAATACTTGATAGCAGAATATCACAAAGCATTAGAGATTATTCTCATGCCTGTCTATGTAATGATCATAAAGAAAATGATCGAAATTTGACAAAAACTTCGACCGTAGTCTGTTCTGGTCGGGTGATGGATTTTTCAAGGCGAATGCATTGGGTAATCTCAATAGGAAAGGTTTTCAAATCCTTATTCTCCTTTGTTGGGGTATTTCATGTCTGCATTGTTTCATTGGTCCTTGTTTTGGCAGAAATTCCATTTCGTGTGCTCAAATGGGTGTCTGCTTCACATTGCACACCCATTTCTTCTAGTTTATTTGTACAGTATAATCCAAAGGAAGTTTGGATCGAAATATATACTAGATTTTTATTAAAAATATAAGTGGGAAGACCTCTATTCTTTGGTTAAGGAACTTTGACCCTATTATCGCTCTAAAATAGAGTATAGAGAATAAATGTGGCATACCTACAAAATACCAAGTTTTTCTATATGAATGGAAGTTGCTTCAGGAATCTTCCCATATTATAATCTATAGAACCAATAGGAACTCATCCATAGTCCTAAATATGAGGTTATGTGGAGGAGATCCAAGACCTAAGACACTTACTGGAACATATATCTCTTTTAAGGATGATGTGAAAAGGCATTATTCTATCCCTGTAGATCATATTCAAAATAATCTAAGACCCTACATTGTAGAACAAATGGAACAAGTCTGAACCATGGAAGTTAATCTTCCTGTGCTAAATTCTCTCTTTTATACCCTCAATTCCAAGGTTTTCATTTGTAGGTTTAATGGCTTCTAGCCTAAATCTAAAGTTTTACACCAATGAAAATTTTCATCCTAGACACCGAACTGTGTCATATATTTGTGTTTCATTCATAGTTCAATTTGATACATAGAGAATTCTAGATTTAGTTTAAATGAAGGGCCATGGTTTTGCGGTAGTGTTGGGCTCTTAATTTGATCTGAAATGGATACTAAATTAAGGAGAAAAGGTATTACAGACTCATCTGCAGGAATGCCTATATTATTTAGTGCAACGGATCGAAAATATTGTGAATAACATAGACAATGAAGAGTTATAAATCATAATACACACACATTAACACAGTCAAAATAATAGAGTTCACCAGACCCCCTGGCTACGTCTCCTGGTTCAGCTTTCAGTGTCGACCTCTATATTATGTCTTCAAGAATAGAGTGTACATGTGTGAGCTCAATCAGAGCCATAACACAATAATAGTGATATTACACAAGGATTTCACTCGAAAAACTCGAGTCTAGAGAGTGCACAAACTCTCCCTCTTAGTGCCTCTAATCAACTGTTTGTAGCTGTGTGTTTTCTCTGACTCTCTGTCTCCCCTCTGTCTCTTAACTTTGACTTGTCTCTGTTCTGTTATCCAATGGATTTTTAAGCTTAACAATGTTGTTTGTTCACCTCCATTTCGGGCTCTTTGGCTCCTAGCGTTGTCCCTTCATCTCCCTGCTGAGCGTTTAAACAATCATTGCAAAACGCTTAAGACATAGGGCAGTTGTTTACAAATGGAAGGTTCTTTGGGTGTGGGCAAAAATCCTGAAAAATACACTTTTCGTTTACATAGAGAAATACATGGAATACACTGAAAACCAATGAAAAACCCGACCGCAACATTAAAGCCAGACTTCAAATGATATAAAGTTCGACCTATAATTCTCTCAGGGCTGCCTTTTATTGCTGTTACAAGCCCTTTGTATTCCACACCGTTGATCTACCTTCAATCCGACGGTTCGCATTCAATTTGAGACATCAAGTAGTCCACTCATTCTCCACCATTGGTCCATGATTTCCGATCCAACGGCTAACAACCATTTTGGGTGGCCTACTTGCATGGAGATCACCAGCCCGAAAAATCAGTTTTCTCTTTCCTGTGGCATGCTACGTGTCGACCAATGTATGGAATCGGGTGAAGCCTTTCCAATACCACTTATCGCCTGAAGCCCGCCCAAAATACCATTTACCACAAAACTCAAATACTTTGTTGGTTAATTCATAACTCCTTCGGGTCTGCCTGTGTTAAATCCTCCCTTTATGAATCTACAATGCGTTTTACGTGGTCTCCGCTATTGATCTACGCGTCGATTCGATAGTCCATGTTACATCGCTGGATCGCAGTTGCAACTCACTTAGGGTTGGCGCCAATATGCCCTACTAACCTACGCTGATGCGATATCGCTGATTTTATCTGGACCGTTGATCGGCCCAATCTGACGGCTCCTGTGCAGCGGTATTTAAACTTGTTTGTGAGAATAATTTCGGCAAAATCACATAAAAAATCATTTGTCGACGCCTTTCGAACCAACCAGTGTGGTTCATCGTCAGGACAAGTTGAAGATCCAATCTGAGCGATCAGTTAAATAGGGATAGCAGGCCATTCCAAAATTGGTATTTAAAACTCCGATTAGCTCTGTTTTCACCAATTTTCAGTGTTTTTCCTTTGTAATAGTGTTTTCTGATAGTATATAT
>APFE030498929.1:141717-173743 GCA_000404065.3 Pinus taeda | reverse complement strand
CCCTACCTAGCTTTTACCTTCACCATTTTATTTTCCTTATAAAATTCTTCCAGCCCCCACCCCTCTCTTGTTCTTTCTTGCTCTTGGTATTAGAGCGTGAGAGTCAAAGTGGCAGAAGAATTAAATAAACATGTAAGGGTAGCATAAGTACAAGCATTATAACCAGTCCATATTTCAATCATGGCCTTTAGCCTTTCCATGTAAATCACCTTTACAGAAAAATGAATTAGAATTTGCAGGAGATGACCCAGGTAGCCCCTGTCCCTTCCCATCTTTCCTTCATCCTCACTATGTGTAATAGTAAGAGATTCTCTTCCCACCACCGCTTGATTCCCCCCTTGGAGTCGGCTAACTGGGTTCCAGGCTGAGGTCTAACGACACTTGGGATTGCTAACAGGCAAGGCTTGGGGTGATAAAAATAAGAAATGTAGGAGGTTGGCTCGATTCTAACTGAAATTGCAAGCCCACTCGAGTCATGATGCCTCGACTCATCGCTCATACCCCTAAGGGTATTGACGCTACCCTGCAATCCACCTTGAACCAGAATGACAGAGAGATATGTTAAGAGCATACGTAGATCCCCCCCCCTCGGTCGAACTTGCAGGCCTCTACCCGGTCATTTCCACCCGATTTTATTTGCCATGGTGGAATTACCAACTGCACTGTGGTTCTAGTCCCCCACCTCCCTATAGATGCCCTGTTACTTCTCCGGATTACCCTGGAGCCACGCTAAGACTAGTTGGTCGAGCTTACCACAATTAAGATTCCCCAACACCCCTTTACTACCCCCTTGGGTTTTCATGTCTCCCACTAACCAGACTAACAAGACTGAGCATTTATTCCACTTCCCATACCCCCCTCACACCCCTTGCTGGTTCTGGAGACTACCAGACTGCCACAAGCTTTGACGGGAGCCTTGACCCCTTCTATATCCCAATATGTGGGTTTTCACAGTGGTCGTTACCAATTTCATTCCCCAAGATTCGATATTCCATCCTAGCCCTCCATGGATCCCCTCTTTCCCCCACAGCCTTCCATAAATTGCAGCAAATAAAAAACGAGACATTAACAGCAGAAGACTGAACCATAATTCTCGCAATCTTCCATATATTGCAGAAAATAAAAAACTAGACATCGATAGCAAAAGACTAAACCAAAAATCTCGTGAAACATTCGAAACCACCCCCATTTGATTCCAGACCAACCTCCATTCTTGCAGCATTGATCCCATATCTAGACTTAGGTATGCTTGAATTACATACCAATCTCCTTCCAAGTCGTTGAAGGCGAATTCCAGGTGCAGATGGCAGTCCCGTCTCCTATGGGCCTAGTTTTCCTCTTGGCTTCCAATCTCATCGCTTGTCGCCCGTTTCCTCCTCCAGCCTTGCATGCATGCACTAACCGCCCTCACCACCTTTTTGCCTTGAAAACTTACCAACCTAACCTTTTGTTTTCCCAAAGTTGCCTCCACCTACCTATCTCTCCCGGTACCTCATGTCGTGCTCGTATAGGGTAATTGGGTGGGCCACCCACGTACCCTGTCCATTTTTCCTTCTCCCATGTCAATGATTCACTTCCGAATCCCCTCTCCCATCACACCCCGATTCAAGGGAATTCTCTATAGATTAATCATCATTATTTAAGACTAATATTGTTGTTATTATTATATATTATCTTTATTTTTTATGAAGAATTATTCATTATGATTAATATATTTTCTGTAAATATTAATATGTGGTGCACTAATATATTGTTGTTATATATTTTATAATATTTATTTATAATTATTTCATTATATTCAATATTTAATAAATTAGTTAGGCAAATTAAATATATATAAAATCTATTACACAATAATCAAAATCTATATCTGATAATTAGGATATCCATGAAATTAATTGTCCCTTCCACATCATGATTATGTCCCCCATACATTCCATGGTCAATTCCGTGCTTGAATATTGGACCAATATCCACATGTGATGAATATGGAAGCAGGATCCACAACCACCATCCATCTCTAATCTGAATAGTTTGAATATATGTAACATTAAGGGGTCCATTTAGTTTGAATGTGCTCGAGTTATGGATCCTATAAATGATGTGTAGACCTTTATGTAACATTAAGGGGCATTTAAATGTGTTTTGAGTCAGCATTAAGCGACCTTTATGTAACATTAAAGGGCCCATCTAAACGTGCTTTGTGTTAACATTAAGGGGTCCATTTAAATGTTCTTTGAGTTAACATGAAGGTGCCCATTTAGTGAAGCGTAGGGTCCAAAGATCATTACATACATATTGAGTTAATAATATTTAAAGTAGGGAAGACAGTTGTTTCTTCAATTTTAATTGAAGTTAGTTTTTTTTTTAATTAGTTTACATGACAAATATGTAAAAAAAATTAAATAATTAAATAAATTATGATAACTCTTAATTTCTAAGAAAGAAATATAACATAATTGAATTAACACAGTGTTTTATAATTTTTATGATTCAAATATTAATTATTTTTAATTTTAATATTATATATTTCTAACTTTATCATTAAATAATATAATATTAATGTGATTAGGTATTAGAGAAGTGGTAATTATAATAAGAATTCAATTCAATTTAAGTTATAATTATATTTAATGAATTATAAAACCATATGATGCAAACAATTTTTCTAAGGACTATTTTAATTTTAATTTTAAAACATTTCTCTTGAGAGAAGAGATTTTGTGATGGTAGTTTTATTAATTTTTAGTTTTAATCATAATTATTTTAGTGATGGTAGGTTTATTAATTTTAGTTTTGATCATAATTTTTTTACAATGTTAATTTTTAATTTAATTTTATATATAAGATAAGAAATATATATCTTTTATTTTTTAAAAAATGCATTTTATTAGAAAATATGATCGAAACCTTATTACAGCTTTAGTTCTTCTCGATGTATATTTTCCATTAAAATATTGGTAGAATCTTTTTATTTTAGGCTAGGTGACGAGCTTTAGTTTGTAATCAAAGTAGGAAACACCTCTCATCTCTAGAACTCCATGACCAATGCCTTCGTCCCTTTCTTGTCAATCAATTCATTAATCCATTTAGCAAGATAGTGAAAAAAGGGATGCCCTACACAAGAGAAAAACAACACAACATTGAAGGAATGGGAAGCAATACCAAAGAGCACTATATTTGTATAGTTGTCTATGAGGCATGTTCATGTGGATTGCAGATTCGTGGAGTCAATTCTTTGACCTCTCTCATAACCGTCAGATTCCAAGATATTCTCCAAATCTACAATCAACATAAGTTCAGGAATTGTCTACCAAATAAAGCATGCACGCCAAGCATCCCACAAACAACCTCACAGTAGATAAAACATCTTCCTTTGGATCCATATCCAGTCCTACCACCAACCACAATAGTAGACCCACTAAGGAAACATTATTTTTTTGCATCCAATAACGAAACGAGAGTCTTCACCAACCTTGATCATGAATGATTTAGAAGCGTAAGAAACTTCCAGAGTGCATGAACTATTGGGAAGATCTGATTTCTTTGTCCATCAACATAAAAAATAAAAAACAAAGAATCGGAGTCACTCTGCCCATAATTATTTTATTCACTTCCTCATCGTCTTTACCATAGAGATTATCACTTTCCTAATGCTTGGCTTAGTCATTTTGAAGGGCCAAATAAGGTTGCAATCCTTGAGATGGATCCACATGCTAGGACATGAGTCAAACTAAGCTATATGGTGAAACCATTACTAAAATTGACAATTTTCTAAAATTGGTAAAGCAATTACTTTCATTCACTATTAAAAACAAGAGATCATACCATTTGTAGGCAGCATAGGTTTTCACATTGCCACATATTAATAAGATATGTGTAATTCTATATCTCTTTTTGTTTTTCAACCATTGCTTGTTTACCTTCTTTCCTATGCAATAAGTCATCTCCACTCTTAATCAGCACCATTAATATCTAATTGACCCGGAATCAAAAGTTGAACAAGAAAAAGTGACATGCACCTGGAACATAGTGGTTTTGGAAGTATGTATTAAAAATATTTTAAGTTACAATTAGGGCAGGATCAATTTTTAGTTTCTTTTCTATTTTATTTAAATTGTAAATTTCATAAATATTTTAAAATATGATAAATAAAAGTAATATCGGAAATATTTCCAAAATCTCCATATCAATTCTAACTCTCCAAACCTAATAGCTCAAATACTTTAATAATAAAAAAGAGTAGTATTTAAGTGTGACTTTTGGAAGGTTTTATGGTTTATTTTCCTATCCAAAAATTAGTGTTACCCACCACCTGTGGGTAGTATGTATAGGAGAATTTGTTTCTCCTAGATGGTCCTTAGTCAGTAGCCAATAGCCCCTTGCAACCACCAGATAGCTCGACGTGCCATTATTTTTGGCGCCTGAGCCAACCATGTGGTCCCTTGCCCACTTGTTACGGTTGTATGTTTGAAGGTGGGCCTCCCACCCCAAAGGTATGGCTTTCATTGGTGTAGTTGAGTAATTTTCCTTACTTTTCATGGCCACTTTTGGGCATGGATTGGTGGGGGGATTCAGTGGAAAGAGTGGGTTATGTTTGTATTCTTGTCTCCATTCCTCGATTTCGTGGTTACCCTTGTATCCTAGTCCTATGGGATCTCCTTTACTAGCCATTAGCTTTAGGGCTGGAACTACTTGGGAAATCTTGACATTAGTTGTGTGGTTCTACTTCTCGACACCACATACATCACCCCTTTGAACTCATTTTAGCCCTATTTATCTCTTTTCCCATCCGGATCCACGTGTGTCCATACAGTCAACTTAGGGTTAGCCTCCCCCTCCTCTTGTCCAAACCTTGGCTCAAGCTTGGAACGATGCCCTGGAGCTTGATGCAGCTAAAAAGAAAAGAAAAAGCATAATTTTTCCACTCTCAATAGGAAACCTACCACAAAATGCAAAATATGGTTGGGACATATGAATTTAACATGTGGGAAAAATCCCCCTCCATCATTATGGAACCCATGATTATCCGAACCCCTGGTGGGCGATGAACCATCCCACCTTAAGGGGATATCCACTGCTATATACTACACATCATGCTCTCATCCATTGGAGCCCCGATTAGTTATGAAGAAAAACTAATTAAAGGAAAAAGGAATATGAAGAAGGCTGGAAAAACAAACGCCGAGATAACTCATGTATCACGATTTTCTCCCTCCTACACTCATATACCGAGGTGTGGGATTCCCTTATTATAGCTACCCTTGTACCATGAAATTTGGTCTGGATGATTCTAATGATCCCCACTTCATTCCATTACTTTATCATTTTCCATTTGACACTTGATGGATGTACCATGGAAATGTACCCCCCTTTAAAGGTCGAAACCACCTATAGTGTCCTTAATTAACCCCTTATTGAGCTTAGAGACACTTGTACATGACAAAGCCCACTATGGAAGGGCATGCCACCATGAAGTGCCCCATTGATTCCATGACTTGTAAGCTCTTTTACTTGATTATTCTGAAGGTTTCTTGTATTGGAGGGAAAGTGGACGCATTAGATCTAATGCAGGATTGCAGGTGGGTCTCCATTTGGGGCTTTGTCTCCCTATACAAGGTCATATCCCTCTAGAGGGAAACATTGGCACTTGTACGGCGAGCATTGAGAGCCATGGACCTCCACCATAGTAGAGAGTACTTCATGGATCCCCTACACCACTCATTTATTGCTCGTGTTCCACCTTTTGGATGAGGATGATGCACCTGGTTCACCATGCCCAACTGGCTCCACACATGCACCATACACTTGGAAGATATTCTAGGGTCCAAAGGATGTCTCCCACTATAAAGAGAGGGATTATGTCATCATCCTAACCCTTATAGATGGTCTACAGGCATTGTTTATCCACTTAGAGACCCATGAGGATGCCCCTAGTTGGGAGCACCATAGGTTCTTTCTTGGAAAACAGGGGGCCAACCACTTTTCCACTATGTTTGGAGTCCAGTTTTACATCATGGAACCCCTTGGACTTCATTAAAGTTCCTCAAAGACCCAACGACTCACTATATTGATCATTCTTCCCTCTTGAGAGGCTTATTCTTATGTTATTGAGCTATTTTTAGTGAGCTTGTCACCAAAAGTATTGTTATTATGCACATTGTTTATTTTAGGAGCATTATTAGTCCAAATTAAGCCATTAGAATCCCTTAGAGGATTGTATAAATAGAAGAGAGGCATTCTCTCTCATTGATCATCACTTATTTGGATTATTTTCTCTTGTGATATTTTCACTATCCCTTTTGGAGGAGGAGTTTGGATGTTATGGATGAATTTTGATGTTTGTATATCTTTCTCTTATCTTAGAGCGTCATTATTGGCATAGTATGATGATTGGATATACTCTTTTGCACATGTAAGTAATATTGTCATCTTAATTCTTGTTATTTACTTTGTCACATGAATGTTGTTGGAATTTTCACTATACAAGTATGAAATTTGCTACTTTCTAGTACGAAGTTATGGGAATTTTTTGTTGGGTGTGGAACCTGATTATCTTCTTGATTGTTCAAAGGTTTTTGTTTCAATTATGTTGGGTCCCCGTTCCTAATGGGGAAACAACTCCACCCATTTAATCGCCATCAGCAGGGTCGAGGGGGCCGATGACAACTTTTATGAGCCCCCCCTAGAAGGGGTTTGGGGGCAATGCCCCTGAAGCAAAATAGATGAAAAATTGCATGATAAAATATTGCAATTTCGTCGTCAATCGGATTTTTTCATTAGGAAAATGATCTGACGATAGAAGTTATGTTAATTTAGGGTTGGTTCCCCTAGAAGGCACCCCCTCGGTTTATATGATGGAATTGTATTGCAGCTATGAATTATTATTCTGAGTGTGTGTGTGTGTGTGTGAGAGAGAGAGAGAGAGAGAGAGGACATAGTGTGAGAGAAAAGAGGAAATTACGGTGAATCTATTGTAGGTTGTGCCTCTTCATTTTGTTGGATAATATAAAAGGAAGTATTGGTTATTTCTCCATGGATGTAGCCCAAATTGGGTGAATCACATATATCTATGTATCTCTTGCTTTATGTATTTTTGTATTTGTGTTTATGAAATATTTTTTGTTTTTCAATGTTCCGTTAATTAATTTCTAACAACTGGTATCAGGTCCGAAGGTCTATTTGGATATTAAACTCGTAATTGAGAAGGGTTCCTGGTTCAAGTGGGAGAAATGGCAGAAGATGGTAGGTTCAGGGTCGAGAAATTTAACGGCCAAAACTACTAGCTATGGAAAATGCAGATGGAAGATTATCTGTAGCATAAATATTTGTACCTAACATTGAGCGAAAAATCAAAGAAGTTGACGAGTATGACGGATCTAGAATGGGATATTCTCAACAAAATGGCACTAGGAACAATACAATTGTGTCTGGAAACGTCAGTGGCATTTAAAATTTCAAAGGAAATGACAAAAAAAGGTTTAATGATGTCATTGGCCAAACTATATGAAAAACCCTCGACCTCAAATAAGGTATTTCTTATGAAGCGTATATGATATATGAAGATGTCAGAAGGTGGATCTATTGTTGATCATTTAAATGAATGTAACATTCTTACCAGTTAGTTAAGTTCTGTTGGGGTAAATTTTGATGAAGAAGCTAAAGATTTGTTATTTCTTTGCTCATAATTTGCTAGAAAGTTGGAATGGCATAGTTATGAATATTAGGAACTCTGTCTCTGGATCTAGTACTTTAAAGTTTGATGATGTTGTTAGTCCCATCCTTAGTGAGGAAATGTGAAGGAAAATCTTCGGTGAGACATCAGGTAATGCTTTGACTGCAAAGACTAGGGGAAGAAAAATGGAAAGAGGAAGGAGCACAGGAAATCGTAGTAAGTCCAAAAAAGGCAGATCCAATACAGATCAAGGATAATGTGTTAGAAATGTGGGAAAAATGGACACCTAAAGAAAGACTGCAAATCTCGAAAAGGAAAAGAAGGAGATAGAAAGAAAGAGAACAATCATGAAGCTAATGTGACAAGTGATGTGTCACAATATGCTTTGATTCTTTCATTATAAAATTTTATTGATGCTTGGGTGGTTGATTCAAGGGCTTCATTCCATGCCACACCTAATAGGAAAAATTTTCATGACTATCTTCAAGGATATTTTAGACATGTTCATTTGGGTGATTATAAACCCTGTAAAATCATTGAAATGGGTAAGGTTTTTATAAAGAAACACAATGGAAACCAATGGATATTGAAGGAGGTAAGGCATGTTCGAGATCTGAAGAAAAATCTAATTTCAATAGGGAAATTAGGTGGTGAAAGTTGTGTAAATACATTCACAGACAAAACCTAGAAGGTCACTAAAGGAGCCCTGGTAATAGAAAAAGGAGAAAAGGTTGGTACATTGTATTTATGCAATGGTATTTCTTATTATGTTAATCCTTTGACCTCCATGGGAGAAGATACGACATTGTGGCATATTAAGCTCGGGCACATGAGTGAGAAAAGGATGTAGATTCTTCACTCAAGAAATTTCTTGTCAAGTTTGAAATATGTTGATTTGGATTTCTGTGAAAATTGTGTTTACGGAAAATAGAAGAGAGTCATATTTATTAGAGTTGGGAAGGAAAAGAAGAGTCAAAAATTAGAGCTTGTGCATACAAATATATAGGGACCTGCTCAGGTATCATCTCTCGATGGCTCTCACTATTATGTTACTTTTATTGATGATGCATCTAGATAAACTTGGATTTATTGTATTTGGAATAAATCTGATGTATTTGATACTTTCAAGAAATGGAAAGATTTGGTTGAGAATGATACAGAAAATAAGTTGAATTGTCTTAGATTAGAAAATGGAGGTGAATACTACCACAAAGAGTTTGATAAGTACTTTTCAGAGCATGGGATTCGTAGAGAGAAGATAGTTCATGGAACACCACAAGAAAATGGTGTGTCAGAAATGATGAACATGACAATCATGGAGCATGCAAGGTTTATGAGATGGCATGCAGGATTTCCCTTAACATTTTGGGAAGATGTTGTAGATAATGTTATTTATCTAATAAACAAAGGGCCTTCAAGTTCCTTGGATGGTGGTATTCCAAAGGAGGCATGGAAAGGTAAAAAGTTAAACTACTCATTTTTTAAGACTTTCGGTTGTGAAGCCTTTCTTCACATTAAATAAAATAGAACAACGCTTAAGGAAAAATGAAAGAAATGTACCTTTATTGGATATGGTGTTAATCATTTTCGTTATCACTTATATGATTATGAAAATAACAAAATCATTAGGAACATAGATGTCATATTCAATGAAAATGGCTTGTATAAGGATTAGATGCAGGGAAAGAAACAAAAAAAAAAAAACAAAGAATACACAATGCTTAATGAGACCGTAAAAAAAGTAAAGGTGCTTGAAAATCATAATGATTAGCAGACACAACAACAATAACAACCACAATAGCAACAAGCAACTCAAACACCTCAAAGTGGTGTTAGAAGATCTATCAAGATAAGTAGCCCCCTGAACAATACTCTCCAATATATTACGTGTTGTTGACTGATTCTGGTGAACTAGAAAGATATGAAGAAGCAATGTGGGTAGAAATTAGGAAGAACTAGGAGCAAGCCATGGAAGAAGAGATGAACTCCTTGATGCATAACAAGACTTGGGACTTAGTCAAGTTTCCTGTAGGTAAAACAACATTGCAAAATAAATAGGTTTATAGGTTGAAGGAAAAAGATGGAGCTAAACACATGTATAAAGCTAGAATTGTGGTGAAGGGGTTTGCACAAAACAAAGGTATAAACTTTGATTTATTTTTTTCTCCTATTGTTAAAATGACTTCAATCAGAACTATTTTAAGTGTAGTGGCAATAGAATACTTGCATCCTGAGAAGTTAGATGTAAAGACAACCTTTCTCCATGGGGATTTAGAGGAAGAAATATATATGCAACAACCACAAGGGTATGAGGTCAAAGGGAAGGAGAAATTAGTGTACAGGTTGAAGAAGAGCTTGTATGGCCTAAAACCAGCTCCAAGGAAATGGTATCTAAAATTTGATAGGTTTATGTTTGAACAAGGTTATACTAGATGTTATTCTGATAACTGTGTTCATCTTAAGAAACAAAATGATGGAATCTATATTACATTGATATTGTATGTAGATGGCATGCTTCTTGCAAGATCTAACATGCAGGAAATAAATTTTCTCAAAGGAAAATTGGAAAATTCATTTGCAATGAAGGATTTGGGTGCTACAAAACAAATCCTTGGTATGAGAATAACTAGAGACAAGAAAAATCACAAATTAACATTATCTCAAAGTGAGTACATAGAAAAAGTGTTGGAAAGATTTAATATGCAGAGTGAAAAACCAGTTAGTACACCTTTGACTAGCCATTTCAAACTAAGGAAGGAGATGTGTCTGAAAACTCAAGAAGAGATAGAATATATGTGTAAAGATCCATATGCATCAGAAGTTGGAAGCTTAATGTATGCAATGGTTTGCATAATGGGAGTTGTAAGCGGGTATATGAGTAATCTAGGAAAAGAGCATTGGATGGAAGTGAAGTAGATTCTTAGGTATTTGAGAGGTACCACAAATCATGCATTAGGCTTTGGTGGTTCAAACATTTCTCTACAGGGATATGTTGATGCAGATATGGCAAGTGATAGAGATAATAGGAGGAGAATCACATGGTATGTGTTGACTGTAGGTGGAATAGTTCTCAGTTGGGTTTCAAAGTTGCAAAACATTGTTACACTTTCAACAACGAATCAAAGTATGTTGTTGCTACAAAGGCTAGTAAAGTATTAATTTGGTTACAAAGGTTGATGGATGAGTTGAGAAGGAAGCAAGAGATGAGAAGGTTATATAGTGACAACCAGAGTTCCATTCATCTCACAAAGAACTCAACATTTCATTCCAAGACTAAACATATATACCTCAAGTATCATTTCATGTCGTCAGTGTTGGAATATGGAAAACGGGATATGGAAAAGATACAGACTAGCCAAAATCCTGCAGACATGTTAACAAAAGTTGTAACCAAGGAGAAACTGAGATCCTACTCAGTTTTAATTGGTCTTCAAGTATGATGATGAAGATGAGAAATAACCAGGTCCAAAGTGGAAGCGTTGTCTAGCAAGTGAAGGAGCGATGGAGTTGCTATAATATGTCTCCAAGTGGAAGATTATTGGATGTGGAGCCTGATTATCTTCTTGATTGTTCAGAGGTTTTTGTTTCAGTTACTTTATATTCTTGTTCCTAACGGGGTGGAAATGCCGCCCATTTAATTTCCATCATGGGGGTCCATGGGGGTTGATGACAGCTTTTATAATCCCCCCCTGGCGGGGACTCAAGGGCAGTACCCCTGTGACCTTTAGATCTACTAATTATGTTGTGATCATGATGGCTTTATGTTATTTTATATATATATGCATGTATATATGTATGTATGTATGTATGTCATTGTCTGAAAGTATCATGATTGTAATATGTGTGTGTGTGTGTGTGTGTGTGTGTGTGCATACCGTTGTCTGACAAGATCATCAGGAATCATTCTTATGGAATCAAGTGGGAAGAGTAGCCTAACAGATTTGTGAGGTCAGTATCATGTGGATATGAATTGATATTATGTGATTATATTATGTCTATGTTTATGTAATGGGCAAGCTAGTGCTAAGAGATACATCAACAAAATGAAAAGAGTGTGATCCACAACATGATAGGATAAGCATGGATGATTGAGAAGCACTGGAAGCAAGGTTGCTTCTTAGAGGCAGTGTGGTCTCAGATGTGCAGTGTTAATGTTGTGTATGTTGTGCATATTTTATATTCAGTTATTGTACATATGGTGTTGTGTGCATATTTCATATGTAGTGTTGGGTATAGATGGTGATGTGTACATGTTGGATATGCAATGTTGTGTACATTTCCTACTATGTGCATGATGGATATCTGATGTTGTGTGCATATGGTGTTGTGCGCATGTTGGATATGCAGTGTTGTGTACATATGATGTTATGTACATGTTGTATATACAGTGGTATGTACATATGGTGTTGTGTGTATGTTGTACAAATGGTACTATGTACATATGGTGTTCTGTGCATGATTGTACATGTGGTGTTGTGTACATGTTGTACATGTGGTGCATTGTGCAGGGGGTGATGTGTACATGTCATGCATGTGATGTTGTGTACATGTGGTGTCATGTACAAGTCGTGCATGTGGTATTGTGTACACATTATACAAGTGGTGTGGTGTACATGTGGCGCTATGTACGCGTTGCGCAGGTGGTTCCATGTACATGTGATGATGTGCACATGTTGTGCTAGTGTTGTGTACAGGTGGTGCTGTGTACATGTTGTACATATGATACTAGTGTACATGTGGTATTGTGTGCATGTCATACATGTTGTGTTATGGGCATGTGGTACTATGTATGTGCATTTTGTAGTCGTGGTATCATGACATATGTATTCATTGTGTTGTACTATATGTATGTATTTGTGTTGTGTTGTACACCGGGTGTAGGTGTATGCATTGTGTTGTGGTGTACACTGGATGTAGGAGTATGTATTGTGTTTTGTTGTACACTAGGTGTAGGTGTATGTGTGGTTGTCAAGTATAGGTTCATGTATTGCATGGTGTTTTATGTCATGTGTGGTTGAATGTGTGTGATGCACACTATATGTATGCATACATGGTTGAGTAGAAGGAACTAGGTGTTTGTTGCATGTGACAACTGATCCAGTGTGCGTATGAAATAAGGACAAAGGTAGAAGCTAAGGATTGATTAAATGATAAGTATCAGTATTTTATTACAGTTTTATTCTGCATGTGATTTATGATTCTTGTCTATGATGATTACATGTGATATATGATTCTGATTTATGATGGTTACTGATGTGATTTATGATTTGACCTATGATGGTTGTGTTTTGAGCTAACCTAATGGTATATGTTTATACATGATGATTTGGTAAAAGATGATATTTTGACTTGTTGTGACAAGAAGTAAATAGGATTGCAAGTGTACCTTATTGATGAGCTACCAGTGAAGTATGATGTGCATTTATTTCAATTTATTTTAAATTTAGTGGAATTTATGTGCTTGGTGCAGGAAAACATGAAATTATTGGTTGGGTGGTCGAAACTGATGGAAAGAATCAGCAGCAATAGCAAAAGGAATTGGAACAGGCAGCAGTATGTTGGTAAAACATTCAGGAGTAGGGCCATTGTGGGACACTAGCACACAATATTGTCCATTTATTTCCACTAGCATGCTATAAATGATATTATGGTTTTGAGGAAGTTATATGCCTTGGTTGTTTGACCTTCCGATGTGAGGAATCCTTGCCAAGGGATGGATCACTCGGGATAGGGGATGTTGGGGGACTTGAAAGGTGAGTGACTACACAAAAGGGGGTGACCGAATTTCTCGAGGGACTGTGTAGCAGAGAAGGGAAGGTCGAGGATGGTTTTTTTTCATCATTAGCATTTCCAAATGGAACCATATGCACATTGGGAATGCGCCCTGGAACAATGAGTCAGTAATTGTTCGTTGAGAGGACAAGTGACGCAACATTGTAGCGTTGGACATTGGATGCAAATTTGACTTTGGCAGTTGATTTTGGACTTCTTGGGAAGGAGGTGAATCCTAGTACTACTTCTGAGGGTGGAGGTGTGAACCTCTATATTCCCTTGTTGATTGATACGAGCATCGTATCCTTTTATTTGTTGGTTTAGAAAATGTGTATGTGTGTATATGTGGTTATTATTGTAAATATTGTAATGGGCTATGTTATAAAGGTCTAGCAAACTATATGTTTGTCATGTTTTAGCAGATGGTCATTGTAAATATTGCAATGAGCTAAGTTATAAAGCTCCATTGCAGGGGTCTTTATAGTTATAGGTGTCATTGAACACCAAGGACAGTGTTCCCCAAGGGGGAGGGTTCTGTAACAGCCCTGGTTAAAAATCCGTGTAAAAATATATAAGATCACGATCATGGCACACGTATTCCAAGATTAATGTTGGGAAAGATATCCTATTGGGCATCATTGGATGTGTTTATGGCTAATGTAAATTGGAGAAAGAAATGGCAAAGGCTTTGAAAATACATGAGGCAGTAATTGGCATTTTATTTATGAAAATAATGGAAATTAGGAGAAAAGGAAGGTTGAAGGTCACACGTTATATGTGAGGAGGAAATTGAAGGAAAATAATGGAAAATGAATAACATAGAGGCCTCATTGATAAAAAATCTTATGAGGATCAGTTGGCAAGATTTTTCTTAGACTTGGTCAATGTAACCTTTTCTCAATTCAGTTTTGGAGCTCTCTCATTATTCTCTCTCTCTCTCTTACACTCTTGGACAATTAGAGTTTTCTTGGAGTATTCTAGCTTTATAGAAAGGAAGGAATAGAAGGACAAGGAAAAGAAAGGAAAGCAAAGAGTAACCAAGGACAAGTAGGATCACGCAACTTTAGCAGGCATACTTGCAGGTAACATATTGCATTGGTGATTTCCTAGTTGGTTTTGACATGCATGGATTTGCATGTTGGTATATGGTTCTGTTATTGTCGATGGCATGGTTTTGTCAGGTTATGACAGTGGTTTTCAACCTTTCCTTTCATTTTTCCGGATAGCCATGGTGTGGTGGGATTTTTTCTCGGTCTTGAGCTTTGGAATTGTTGGATGGTTTCGAAATCTAAGGTGGAGGTGGTCTCAAGAAAATTTCCAAAGGCCTAGGAATCCCTTAACCGGTTTTGGTGGGATACATGGTAAATCTAGAGGGTGGAGTCTTGGTTTAGGGCCTAGTGATCCGATGTGGATTGTGGTAAATCTTAAGAGTCACGAAGATGGAAAATTCCTCAAGGATAGTGATGGAGTCTGGAGGCATTCCAAGCATGGTTTTTTTTTGTGATCTCGGTGTCGGTTTTGATGATATCACAGTTTGGTGATGGTGGAGGTGGCTTAGCCTCTGTATTCCCTTGGTTTTTTTGGATTGGTTTATCCATGAGATCCCACATTCATGCTTGGAATATGGCATGAGGGTGACTAGCTAAAAGAAAGATTTCGCTTAATCATGTCTATGGTCGGGTGGTACATGTAAGTCTCAAACCTGGTTGGCTCTTGCCTATGTTTAATAAAAGCTAAGTTATCTTTATTTTGTACCTTTTATTATGTGACTAGAATGGTTGTTATCTCATTGTTATTTACATGGTTTAATGCTTGTTATAAGCATGATTATATGACTAGTTATAGTCATGGTTATTTCATGTATTTACTTGTAATTGAATGGATAATGGATGCAAGACCTAATTGATGTTAAAATAGTTAAGGGAAGAGGGTGGTGATCCTTCTTGTCAAGTCTTATATGTGTTATCAGTAATTGATGCTCTATCTTATATTCATGTCATGTAGATTGCATTGATGCTAAGTGTTTGATAGAATGTCAGTCCCAATTGGGATAGTTAGGTCTAGTCCTAGAGACAGTTTTGTCTTGCAAGTCTTATTTGTCATGTAAATTATGGATTTTGAAAGATACAAGGATTTATGGGTAGTGACCCAGATCCTGGGCTTGAAAACTAGCACAAATCCTAGAGTCGCAAGCACAGGTCTGAGGAGAAAATTCCCCAGATGCACCCATTCCCTATTGTGGGAGAGTTTGGAGCCTCCCATATGCACCCTTGTCCATATCAAGGCATTTTCCAAGGGTTTGATTCACCAAAAACTCAGTGGGACCCAGGGACTAGTCATGGGAATGACTAGGAAGGCTTCTGGGAGTCCTGTAGTAGGTATAGAAGGACTATGTTGTGGGTTTCCATTGATTCCACTTCCTTAAGGTCACCTAGGAGGTTGTGTCTTGTCATAGTAGCCCCTCATCTCATGTTTACCCTGGGTAATCTAGTGAAACTAGGTAGTTATGAGGGGAGGCGTCGTTACATAGCCATAAACTTTGCCACTTCCTTCTATAGATTTGGCCAATAGTAGAAATTATTCACTGATGTCAATGTCTTTTGATATCCTAGGTGACCTGAATATGGATTGACATGAAACTCCCTCAAGATAAGCTTCCTAAGTCCACTGCCATCTGATATATAAATCTTGTCCCTGAATCTCACCAAACCATCTTTCGTCAGATGATAGTCCACATCCTAATCACATGTACCCTGTTGTAACATGTTCCTAAGCTCCCTCTACCTGTCATCCTATTTTCCTCATTGTAAGATCTGATCTTGTAAATTTTTCCCATACGATCTCACCGCTACGACATGGTTCATATGCACTCTCCTATTGAGATAATTTGCAACCCTATTCTCCTTACCCTTAATGTATCTGATCTTAAAGTCAAACTCACTGAGTGTGGCCAACCACCTAACCTGCCTAACATTCATATTCGATTGGTCAAATAGATATCTCAACCCATTGTGATCACTCATTAATACAAACCTCCTTCCAAGAAGATAATGCCTCCACATCTTCAAGGCATGAATAATAGCTGCCAACTCAAGATCATGAGTCACATGGTTTTTCTCATGCTCATACAGTTTCCTGGATTGATAGCACACCACGTGTCCCTCCTACATTAAGACTGCACCAAATCCTCTTTTGCAAGCATCTGTACACACCATAAACTCTTTATCTAGATCTGCAATCTTTAGAACTAGAGAATTTGTCAACAACTTCTTCAACTACTCAAAACTGGTTGCACATTTCTTTGTCCATTCAAATTTCTTACCTTTTCTTTGCAATGATGTAATATGATATGAAATGCATGGACATATCCTGATGAACCTTGTATATTAAACTGATAACCCCATGAATGATTTGACCTCATCGACATTCTTAAGAGTTGCCCACTTCATGATAGTCCTTATATTTTCTGGATCCACTAATATGCCTTCCTTGGTGATATAGATCTTGGGGGGAGGCCCCCAAGATCTCAAAAAAATTGAAATGGATCTTGGGGAGGGAGGCCCCAAGATCTGAAAAATTGAAGTGCTAGAAGAAAATAGGAGAACACACATTAAAAAAAAACCACCAAGAAACCTTTTATTAAAATATAATAACTGTAAAGGCTACATTGTGGGGACAATATGTCCTTTTACAAAATTTAACTTGTTACTTATATCCTTTTTTAGTTATAATACCACAAATAAATTCCATGGGTGGGTAGATACCATGGGTGCATGCCACTTACAATACCATGGGTGGATGTCACTTACAATACCATGAGTACATCCCATGAGTGGATAAATACCATGGGTTGATGAATACCATGGGTGGATGCCAATTTCCATTCGGATCACTTGGAAACAATATGTCCCAAGTACAGTACCTCTATCTGAAATAAATTTCACTTGCTAATCTTGGCATACAAGTGATTCTCTCTTAGGAATCTCAACACTGTTGCTAAATGTTCGAAATTCTCTTCCTCATTCTTAGAATATATCAATATATCATCAATGAATACAATACAAAACTCATCCAGATAAGCATGAAATACATTATTCATCAAGCACATAAAAGTAGTTGAGGCATTAGTCAAATCAAAAGGAACCACAACAAAATCATAATGCCCATACCTAGGCTTGAAAGCAGTCTTGTAGATGTTCTCTTCCTTGATGTGTACCTGATGATATCCTAATCTTAGATGAATCTTCGAGAAAATTGCTACTCCCTCCAACTAATCAAACAAGTCAACAATCCTCAACAATGGGTACCTATTCAAATTTTCACCTTATTTAGCTGCCTGTAATAAATGCACAATCTAATGCTACTGATGAGCCCCAAAATTGGTAACAATTTGGGCTCATTTGGCCTAATTTTCATTGTTCAGTCCTTATTCAAATCCATCATTTTCTATAGTTTATGCATTATTTTTAGTATGTTTGTGTCTTTGGTACGAATAAGGGAAGTTACTTTTCCTAGGTGGTTAACACATGTCTATTTCAGGTTTTTGACATATATTGGAGCAAAGTCAAAGCAATCATGAGCTATAAGGCAGCCAAGCCTGAAGTGATGACTTGAAGGGGGGTTGCCTACGACATTCAATGACCCTTCCTCGGGATCTTCACCTCCAACTCCGAGCTCCAAAGACCACCAAACCGAATCTAGAAGGCAGCCAATCAACATTTAGAAAGGGACTGTTTGACTCACAGTTTGATAGTGAGTCCCACAGATTAAGGAAGCTAGCTAGGTCCCTCGTGATCTATAAATGTTGAGGCCTCAACCTTCGTAGAAAGACTTTTGAAATTATTGTGTACTTTGCACCTCAGTGCTGCAGCTTTATTTTGTTCTTTTGTAGCCATTTTTGGCATGACTGTTATGATTATTTTTGGATAATGAGAAGCAGTTTGGTTTCCTATCAAATCTGAGTTTTTCATAGGATCCAAAGCTCTCAGGGTTGGGCCCAACCTGAGAGCCTAGGACCTCCTTTCTGTATTATTTCTTTTCCTTTACATATCACTGTTTTTTTCCTTTATGCATTTGAACACATTGCTGTTAAGTAGATTTCGTTATGTTGTTGGAATAGATCACTGTTTATGAATGAATTTGGTTTAGACGTTTTGGTAGGATAATAACAGCAAGATCTCTAAGGAAAAGAGACAACCACACTCCTAGTTTCACCTCGACCTTATTGGATTTGGGGCTGGAATTGAGGAAACAATGCTGCCTCACAAAAACACTAGTTTGCTTGTTTATGTAATCTTTTAGTGTGCTCATTTTATTTGCAGAGATTAGTCATGGGTTTGGACATCTGAAATGTTTCTTTACATAGATGGTGTACAAGGTTTTCTTCCCAAATAAAGTTGCTGCTCATTTATGTTGATTGATGGATAGAATAGACTAGTTTAGGATTTGATCATTTGCAGGTCTTTGTTGATTTGATCAAGGCCCACTATGCAGGGCATCTTATTCCTTCATCCATCCTCCCAAAGCATCATCTAAGCCTCATGTTCTGTCTCGTAGCTAAGCTGCTCTTTTCCCATCTATCCTTTGTGTCTATGAAACCTTACCTCCTTGCTCATCATTTCCTTAGCCGTCTTCAAGCCAAGTCAGCCTTCTACACCTCTTCACCGATCCACCCACCAGTCCTTAGGCCATTTTTAGACCCCTATCCTACCTCTAGATCCATCCATGCACCTTCCCTCACTCATCCACCTCCTAAAAACTGACTTCCAAACATCCTGTAGAAATTCTGAAGTTTCCTATAGAAATTCTGAAGTTTCCTGTAGAAATCCTGAAGTTTCCTGTAGAACCCCTGCAGACTTCCTGTAGAAGCTCACAAGTGAGGTTTCGTAATAGCCAAACCTTGTGAGACTCTGGGGAAGAGTGTTAGGGACTCCTTAGACCCCCTTTGAGCCTCTCCAACCATTTCCAAGCATTCCTCTTCCTTGATCCACTCCTGCACAGTGAAGCACAGTTCAAGCATATGCATGTGAAAATCGACACTTAATCAAAAAAATACAAAAAGATACTTTCTAGGACAAAAGTAGTCTAAGACATATGCATTTTCCCTTTTTGAAGTCAATGGAATCTCATTCAGTAGTTTGCATTCTCATTTTTGCATCAGTAGAACTAGCTGGTAGAATTAGGGTTTGCTAGGGTTTGCATTTCTCTTTGGCTTTCAATTTCTTTTCGCAAGTAGATTAGCTCCCTTTGATTTAGCTTTCATCCATCATTTAAAAGCTTCTTCTGAGAACTTATAGAAGTTGTCTAAAGCCCCTAGTGGACTTGTGCCAGCTGACCAAGTGACAGCTGCGACAAGAGCTAGTACTTGTGCATACAGCACTGTCGCTTCCAAGTTTGTTACGAACAACCGGGTTGATAAAAGTAAAGAAGGGAGTCCCAGGAGTTGTAGCATTATTGCTGCAATACTGGTGCCCACCAATATTCAGATAAACATGATGAGAACATCAATCCCTAAAAGTTTCAGCAATTTTGGAGCAAATCTTGGTCACCTAAAGGTCAAAAAACCATTAAAAAAAATGCCCTCTCTGCCTCTTTTTGGACACACAGGAAGTAGCCTTGGGAGATTCCACTTTTGAGGGGGCAAATGACCTCCAAATACAAAAATTCAAGATGTTCCAGAAACTAGACAGGAAAAACTTTCCAACAAGCTATCTTGGGCTCAATTTTCTCAATGAGAAGGTCTCCAAAATTGGGTCTGAAGCAGCACTGAGCATAGGAATAGTGGCGTTGCGCATAGGATAAATTTTGCAAGTTTTGCTCAAAAATCCAGTTTTCGCCTAGTTATTTCACAAATTGACTTTTTCTCTCATCATGGATGAATTTATGATTATAAATGATGCTATGCCATGTAAATTTAATTTCAAAAGGACCTTAGAGGGTAGATTCATCATTTTGAAGTGGTTGAGGTGAAATGAAACAGTTTCCATGGTTATAGAGGCAAGTTGTTCCACTACCTATATTCCTGTTCCTAGTTTAGAAATGGTTGAAACCACCCCTTTTCTCATGGATTCGACCCATGATGGCTAGAATAGGTGGTTTGATGTCTATATTATGTATTTTTTCAGTCATTAGCAAAGGTTGGACTCTTTTGGATGCTTTGAGCTACATTGTACATCTCTACAGCAGTTTGGCAAGGAAATAAACTATGATTTGCAGCTATTTTTGTGGGATTCTTGTGGTAATGTGTTTTTGCGTTGCTTCTCCTTCTTTCATTAGTTTTTCTCATGTGAATATGTGCCAAAATCTATTTCATTCTTCTTAACTAAATGAAATCAATATAGATAGGTAGAATACATTGGTAACAATGCTCTGCCTTGGGAATACATTTAGTTTTTGATGTTTTCAGCTATCTGAAGAGGACTCATGATCCTTGCATGTGCTCCTCAACTCCTCACCAGTCTTAGACCTACCATATCACTCAATTCCAAGTGCCAAAACACCTACCTACCTCGCCCCATAGAACACCTTGCTATTTTGACTTGATTTCCCAGACCCAAAGCTGCCTGATCCATTTGATCGAGCAACAAAACCTTCAAAATCAACCAAAAACCCTAGAGCTACTATACCTAGCCTAAAATCCGTATTTAATTCAGTCATCTCAACTGAGATTGACAAGGAGAGAGCCCTCTCCTGACCTAGTAGGGCTAGCTACCAAGTTAAGCTTAGTTTATGGTTATCCTAAGATTGCCTCCCTTCAGCATAAGGTCGATCTAGGCTCTAACATAGTGGGGACCATACTAGGGAAGAAATACAAATCACCCCAGGACAATTGAGAAGTTCTGAACTTTTGGATGATAAAGTTTAGAATTCAGTAGGCAGAGCAGTGGAAAGTTGTAAAGCAATATCAAACTTTTGAGAACTTTGAACACACTAGCTTCAAGAAGATACACCAGGTCCAATCCTGATCCTGATCCTCCTCCCATATTTGAAAATCCTAATCTTATTCCCTAGATACTTAGACAAGAAAGTGTATCAAGTCCTAGATCAGTTTTCATATCTCATTCATGCCCGGTAGAGTGGTTGTTCCTTGAAGATCTTCCTTTTGACGAATACTTTGGTCTCTCCCTGTTTAGAACCACATATGATAGTGAATTGATGGACATAGTCGCAGACCCATAATTCACCAGAGAGCTTGAAATCCAACGAGCCAATTTGATATGTAACCGAAATCTTCAAAACTCTCTTCAGTCATCCGTCACCACTGATCGAATTCCTGAGCTCTCTGATTCGACTTCAACATATTTTACCTCATCATCAATTCCCCATATTCCTGTAAGTCATTCGACATCTCCAATTATACCTTCCCTCCTTCATGAGCTTCTCATTACTCCTCAAATACCCATTACTTCTGCAACATCAACAACTCTTGTTGTCATAAATCCTCCTCTTTCTCCAAGACCAATTTCAAATCTGCCTCGAGTCATGGCTGCCAGATATGCACCCCTCATTCTGCCTAAGAATTTGGATCATATGCTTGTTGATTACCAAAGTAAAATACCTCTATTCGATGCCACTCAAAGTATCACAGCGCAACAACATGTTGATAGGATGAAAAACTTCTTTGATCTTCATGAGGTAGATGCCGAAAATGTGTCCATGAGGTTATTTGTGCAGAGTTTTGGAGGCGAGGTTCGAAAGTTGTTCAGAGCATTACCAGCGGGATCTATCGATACTTTGCCAGTTCTTCATAGACAATTCTTGGACCGATGGGAGGTAAAGAAAAATCCACTCCAAATTCTATCTAAGTATGAAAATATAAAAAGGAATGTAGGTGAAAGTGTCCAAGATTACTGTGTAAGGTTCAATACAGTTTATAATGCTATTCTAGCTGACATTAAGCCACCGATGGGGTTAGCCTTGATCAAATTTCCCGATAGTTTCGATGTTGTTATGGCATATCAGTTGAGAGAAAGAGATCCTACCACACTTGAGGATATGCAGAAGAATGCAGTGAGTGTAGAGGCAAATCTGCTGGCCAAAAGAGCAAGGATGAAAACTGAAAAGAAGGTGACTATAAAGGAAGAAGCATCTTCCTCAGATGTTAAGGCAGATCATATACTCCAGAAAATTAAGAAGATGTGTGATCGGTTAAAAATTGCAGACAAGCCTGAAACCACAATCAGAAATCCAAACTTCAGAGGACAGCAGCAACCTCAGTTCAGGATTAAACAAAGAGAACAGAAGGCACAAGATCAGTCATCACAGCAGCAAGTCAAAACTCCTTTGCAGCAAAACTATGTGCATGGAATGGAGAGTGAAGATGATGATGATCCGGTAGTGGAGGCAAATCATTTCTTTACTGCTAATGGTTTACCTATCTATCTCACGGAAGATGAAGAATGTTCAGAGATCCCTGATGTGCAAAAGGATGAAGATTATATATTGGCAAATGAAGCAGTTTTGGAGGATGAGTCAGATGATTATCAGCATGGATATATGAATGCATTGACAACACAACAGAAACAATATTCATTGAGAAGCAGAGATGTACCAATCAGCCTGATTCAAAAGAGAAAGGAAGCGCAACCTAAGAATGACTCCTCGAACATTCAGAAGAAGGGGAAGGAGACTGTTGATCCAACTTCCAGCAAAGGACCATCTGCAAATGAGAAGACCAATCAGAAAAGTGAAGCAAAGGAAAAGCTCGAAAAGAAAGACCCTCCAGTCAAAGAGGTAGATAAATTTTCAGCTTTTAGTTTAGAAAATGAGATTGCTAAATTAAAAGTTTCAATCCCTTTGACTGAGTTGATGAAGAACAATAGTTATAAACCAAAATTTTGAACAAAGATCCTTTATCTGATATGGTCAATGTAGAAGATGATCACCTTGAGCTCATCTTTGGCACTACTTTAGAAGGTCAGTCGGAGGATAGTGAAGTGCCTCCATTCTATATAAGCCTTAGATTGCACGAGTATGTCCTCCACAATGCCATGTTTGATTTCGAAGCTTCCCATAATCTGATGCCAAAAATGAATATGGAAAAATTGGGCCTTGACATTACTCGAAAGTATCATGACCTGTATTCTTTTGATTCAGGTAGAGTCCATTGTATTGGTCTTATCAAAGACTTGGTGGTGTCTTTATACCAAATTTTGGCAAAGAATGTTCTCATGGATGTGGTTGTTACAGACATTTCACCACTTTTTGGTATGCTTTTGTCTAGATCATGGGGTGCAAAGCTTAAAGGGAATTTACAACTAGATTTCTCCTATGCTACTATTCCCGTGTTTAGCCAATTGAGAAAATTATATAGGGAGAAGAAAATGAAGTACATGATCACAAGCAAGGAGAAACCGCTTAATCATCCAATCAATGTTGTACATACAGATTTAGAGTCGTTTGTATTATATTCAGATAGTGGTTTAAATGATATTGATAGTTAGTTAGTTGAAGTAGAAGATGTGCCAGAGATTTAAGAAAATTTCAGACCAGTCCTTGACCAAGAAAGAAAAACAACTGCAAGTACCTCTGAGCAGTCCACATTCCAACAGCAGTAGAAAGGTAATGAACAACAATAGATTCAAGAGATTAGTCGAGGTAAGAAAGAGGATGAAACAGAATTTCAACACTTAGAAGAAGAAGCAGGCATATGGAGCATGGATTTTGACGAAGCTGTGGGTAAGGATGGTGCCGACATATGGATTTGGATTCGCAGCCCTATTTTCCAGCCAAAGAAAGTCCCTAGTAATGTTAGAATTTGTTCGTATAAATTGGCCTTTGACTGTTCTAACAATGAAGCCGAATATGAAGCACTGATTGTAGGATAGAAAATTCTCAAAAAGCTAAATGCAAAAAGGATATCAGTCTATGGAGATTCGAATTTGATAATCAAGAAAGTTAAGGGTGAATATCAAGCCAAACATCCATGGAAGAGGGCCTACAGAAATGTAGTTTTAGATATCTTAAGGATGTTTCCAAAATATACCTTGACATGCGTACCTCGTGCACAGAACGTAATTGCAGATTCACTTGCTATTGCTGCAAGTAATTTGAAGATCCTAATAAATTCCAACAACAAATTTTAGATCCATGTCAAGCATCGTCCAGCGGTTCCCAACAATCTAAGGTATTGGCAGGTGTTTTGGGATGATAAGGAGATCAATAATTTCTTTCAAAATGAAGGAAAATACAAAGATGCATCCATAGATGTTGATTATGACACCGATGAACCGGAAATTGAGGTGAATCAGATGGAAGTGTTGCAATTGAAGGACAATGTCATTCCTAAAGGTCTTATACCTTTAGAGGAACTTTTTGATCAGGATGATGTAGCTAGAAAGCCAATCTTGGTGCCTACAGACAAAGGTGTTGAGGACGTGAATCTTGGAACAGTAGACAAGCCCAATTTTGTGAAATTGTCCAAAACATTGTCACCAGAGGTAAAGCCTAAATATATCAAATTATTGTTGAATTTGCTGATGTGTTTGCTTGGGATTATTCAAATTTAAAGGTGTATAACAAAGACATAATTTAGCACACGATTCCCATCAAGCCAAATCAGAAGCCATTCTGTCAGAAGCTGAGAAGAATCAATCCCAAGTTGCTGCCTTCAATTGAAAAAGAGGTAAACCGATTGTACAAGGCTGGTATAATTGTCCCAATCAGATTTTCTAATTGGATTTTGAATGTCGTTCCTATGAGAAAGAAGTCCGGGGAGATGAGATTGTGCATTGATTTCAAAAATCTTAGTAAAGTGTCATGGAAGGACAATTACCCGCTACCAAAGATGGATCACATCCTCCAGAGAGTGGTTGGAGCATCGCGTATGTCGCTGCTTGATGGATATTCCGAATATAATCAGATTCTAGTGCATGAAGATGACCGTGATAAAACTGTATTCACCACCCCTTGGGGAACATTCCATTATGCTAAAATTCCATTCGGTTTGAAAAATTCTGGAGCGACATTTCAACATGCAATGGATATTGCTTTTGCCAATGAAAAGGATGTATTTCTGGTTGTATACTTAGATGACTTGACGGTGTTTTTAGGTTCAGATTATGAGCATCTTCACCATTTGAGGATTGTGTTTCAGCGCTGTAGAAAATTTGGGATATCACTCAATCCAAATTAAAGTCTCTTTGCCATGGATGAAGGGAAGCTGCTTGGCCATATTATGTCGAAGGAAGGCATCCATATTGATCCATCAAGAGTAGAAGCAATTCAGCATATAGATTTTCCAAGAAACAAGAAGAAGATACAAGCATTTAATGGTAAGATGAATTTCCTATGAAGGTTTGTACCCAATCTAGCTGAGCATTAGAGAGAAATTACTAATATGCTAAAGAAGCACAGTGTGGTAAAGTGGACGAAGGATGCTATGAAGTCTTTTAATTTGGTAAAGTATGCTTTATCTATAGCTTTGGTTTTGATTAGTCCCGATTATACACCAGATTTCATTTTATTCTCATTTGCATCTGAGCATACCATGGCAACAGTTTTAATGCAAAAGAGAGATCAGTTAGAAACGCCCATTGCATTCTTCAGCAAAACCATTAGAGATGCAGCTTTGAGGTACAACATAATTGAGAAACAGGTTCTTGCTCTTGTCAAAGCTTTGAAGGAATTTCGAGTGTATATTCTGCACTCTCACATCATAGCATATGTTCCTACCGCAGCAGTTAAGGATGTGCTGGTACAAACCGATCCGGAAGGAAGGCGGGGAAAATGGATTGCAACAATGTTAGAATACGATCTGGAGATCAAGCCTACAAAGTTGATCAAAGGACAAGGCCTGGCGAGGTTGATGGCGGAGTCAAATTTGCATGCGTTAGATATAAATCTTATTGCAACCATGTCCGAAGATGAAGAAGAAAGATCCATGATTCAAGTGTCTGAAATGTTCCTTCAGTCACTGTGGTATTCAAATATTGTGTATGCACTTCAGCGCCTCTCACCACCTCCAGAAATGTCAAAAAACAAAGGTAGAACTCTTAAACTTAAGGTTGCTAAATTCATCATTTTGAATAATGCCCTTTATTGGAAGGATCCAGGAGGTGTTTTGCTGAACTTTTTAACTAAAGATGAAGCCCAGCAGGTGATTAGTTATTTTCACAAGGGTGATTGTGGTGGTCACTTGTTCTGGAAGACAACAGCAAACAAAATCTTGAGAGCAGGTTATTACTGGCCAACCTTATTTTCAGATGTCTATCAAACAGTCATGAGCTGTCATGAATGTCAGGTCTTTTAGGGGAAAAGAAAGTTGCTACCTCTTCCTCTAAAACCGGTTGAAGTCAATGCACCATTTCAACAGTGGGGACTCGATTTTATTGGGGAGATCCATCCAACATCATTGGCCCAGCACAAATGGATCCTAATAGCAACCAATTATTTTACCATGTGGATTGAAGCATCCTGACTAGACAAGCAATAAACACGGTAATCATTCAATTTTTGTAATCAAATATTTTATCTCGTTTTGGTTTTCCTAGTAAAATCGTCACAGATAACGCAATTGCATTCAAATCCAAGAAGATGCTCGATTTTTGTAGCAAGTATAAGATTACCTTAGGTCACTCCACAACATATTACCTGCAAGGTAATGGTTTGGCTGAATCCTCCAATAAGTCAATGGTGAACATCATCAAGAAGTTGCTGGAAACAAATAAGAAAGGCTAGCATACGAAGTTAGTTAATGCTTTGTGGGCGGACAGGGTGAGCCAAAAGAAGTCTATTGGTATGTATCCATTTGAAATAGTATATGGCATTGACATGGTTTTTCTGACATCTCTAGCAGTCCCGGTTGTGAAACTTTTACAGGAGGCTGGCAGTGAGGAAGATAATTATCGGCGAAGAATCAATCAGATGATCCATTTATAGCAGACAAGGGAGGAAGTCTTCCAAAATACTTTCAGATTGTAGGAGAAAATAAAAGAAGATCTATGATCGGAAAACTAAGGCAGGTAAATTCCAACTTGAAGATTTGGTGTTACAGTGGGATGCTAGGAATGAAGATAAAAGCAAGCATGGCAAGTTTGAAAACTAATGGAAGGGACCCTACAAGATTGCTGCATACAGAGGACAAAATGCATTCCAGCTCAAAGAGATGGATGCACAAGATTGTTCAGGAGGACCAGTCAATGGTAGGCTCCTGAAGCGCTACTTCTTCTAAGGTGATTTCTAAATTCATGAAGTGATCATTGTATATACATTTTCCTTTCATTGCATGTGTTCAAAATTTACAATTCATTTCAGCTTGGGGCCCGAGGTGAAGGCTATAAAGTTGAGTGATTTGTATCAGTCTTTGAGTCTTGAGTCAGTCTTTGGGTTTTGAGTCTTGAGTCCATTTTCATAGTGTCAGTTTCAGTTTTTGAAGTATATTGACCGTATTTCCCAATGGAAGAGGCACTAGTCTACTTATTCCAAATATCTATGGTTCTTGGCACCTCCAAGGAGCTACCACCTCCATTGGAGCCAATGTTAGTGTCAGTGTCTTCACACTGCCATCAGTGATCAAAATTCACTCTTTTGCATTCATATTAGGAGTTCCATTTTCAATGAGTTGAATTCCATTAGGTCATGGATCAACTGATGGTAGGCACATTTCAAATTTTTCCCTCATGACACATATCTACTAACCATTTTTCATGTGTGATTCAATCAATGGTTCAGGTCTAGTTTCCTTTTCAGTTTATTTCATCAAATAGGTCTTAGGTCTTAGGGTTTCAGTTTCATTAGGTATTAGGGTTTCACCATGTCAAATTTTTAGTAACCATTGACCAATAAGGGTTAGCAGACACATGAGGATGACAATAACCATCAGGAAAACTTTAAAATCATAATTTGTAAATTTAATAAGTTTTTCACCTCAAAACCAGTTCGAGGTGAAAAACAGAGCATTTGTATTTATTTGTAATTTCATGTAATTTCATCATTTCTTATATGTAATAATTAAGTCTCATGTTGCTCCTAGCCACCTGCTGATATCTCCAAGTACATGCCACTGCAAAAGCAAAGATCATCAAGCATTAATAAACCTATTTTAAGCAAAAAGTCAAGCATAAAAAAACAAAGCATATGAAAAAGCCAAAGGACATTATAAAGTGGGTTTTGTAGAGTGAAAAACTAAAAAGTGCCCAAGCCACATAAAAGCCATTTCATTCTCGAGTTAATTCATTGTTTGAAGTTGAAGTTTATGAGAAAAATTGCGATTTAAGGTGATAGTGAGAAAAGAGAAGCAGTTTGTTGTATTTTGGAGAAAAATTGCCTAGTGCTATGCACCTAATCCCAGTGCTGTGCACCTGGGTTTTCTCCACTGTGCATTTTTAAATGGGCGCTATGCACAGGGTAGGCGCTGCGCACCTTGGGAAGTGCGTTGCACACCTGTCATCTGAGTTGCCAATTGCTGTTAATTACATCAAATTGCTATCAAACCCCAAATTTCTCTATTCTCAAGTAAGTAATATCAGTTTCCTTAGAGAGAAGGGTTGTTGCTTAAATTTTTGGGTTGTGTTGTCTCTCAACACATCAAACCCTAATTGTGTTGTCCATATCATTAAACCCTAATCGCTATTGTTTTTCAAATACAATTATTACTACTGCTGTCCTATATCATCTTCATTGTTTTCCTACAATTCATCCTCCCATACATAATCCCCTCCCTGGACTTTTCCTGCAATACTCCCCAAAACCCTACCATACTCCCAAACCCTACACCATTCATTAACCTACTCATTCCCCACACCCCTATCCCATTCTTGTGCACCCTCATTAACTTTCCTATATAAAATCTCTTCATACTCATCATACCCTCATTCACTAATCCATCACTCCTCACTGACCAAAAAGACAAACATCAGTACAATAATGGAGAGGGATAGTGACTATGAAATGGAGGAGGAGACACGTAGTGACAGTTCTAGGGAAAGAAATTTGTAGCAGAGGAAGCCTCAAAAAGGGGGAAAGATCATCAAGGAGGAGCCCATTAGTTTGAATGAATTTCTTGCTTGTCCACTTGCCATCTCATGTTTCAAACATCAGTCATGTTTTGGTTTCTATGAAATGGTGGAGAAGGCTAAGTTTCATCATGAATTAGCAAGGTTTTTTGTGACACATCTGGACAATAATGAAGTAAACCTTGTTGGAGTTACATTCACTTTGTCACGTGTTGTTATTTAAGAGGCTACACGCATTCCAAATGTAGGTGAAAAATGGAACAAAGGACAATATATTGACAGGGAGTACTATGAGCCTTACATCAAGGCTAAATACCATGGCAAATTGAAGAGAGTGTTCCCCTTCAAATTCTTGGAGAACAACTTTGCCCCACTTATGAAGATAATCATCAAATACTTTACTTATGAAGGTAGGTTTTCTCGGTCGTATGCTCACCACATTAGATTGTTGACGCATTTTAATAGGGTGAGGATGATGAATATTCCTTACTTCATGTTCCGAAATTTTGAGAAAATGGCACTCTATGTCAAGAAGAAGCCATATCCCTAATAGTTAAACAACATCTACTACTTCTCTGTGATTAAAATCATTGTATTACATCAGCTGAATCTACTTAGCATACCATGGGAGACCTTCATTTCTCATGAAGTGTTCAAAGGCCCTCAAGTATTTTCATCAATGCCTCAAGAAGAAGGTGGACCTTCAGGACAAAAAAAGGTCCAAGAGACTGAAACTATGGGAGTGCCAGTGTTTGTGACCTATGAGAGAGGCACTAGGAAAATTTTTGTAGCTTCCAGACGAGTATTATCTCCATAAGGTGGGGAAGGGGTCTCGCCTTCATCTTCAGGCCACAGTCAAATGCTATCTCCACAAGGAGTGGAAGGGGCTTTACCTTCATCTTCAACTAAAATGGTACAGGTTGGGAAACATAGCAAGGGAAAAGGTAAAGGCAAGGGAAAAATGCATGAGAAGGATCCTAGTGATGGGCAAGAGAGGGACTTTGACCTAGTTGATCATGAGGAGACACAGGGAGTTGATGTCATTGATTTAGAGACTCAAGCTACAAAGATAAATAAAGACATGATCATCAAAGAGGAAGAGGTTGATATACAAGCCTTGTCAGTCAATTTAGAGAGGGCAAAGTGGATCATCAATTACCTTGAGCAAGAAAACAAGCAATTGACCGACAATCAAGTCCTCATGGAGTTGCAAATGATCAAGGAGAACCGGCAAAAGGCAAAGAAGGCAAAGGTCAAGATGACCTCCATTAAGTAAGAGATTGAGAATGAACGGAAAAATTGGCTTGAAAGGGTCAACATACACCTTGAAAGGTTTCTTGAGAAGGCCAATAAAGAAAATAAGATGCTTCGTCACATGGCCTATCACTATATCATCTAGAACAAAATATACAATATGAGGATGAAGAAGCTCAAGGCAAGGTTGAGGAAGGCCTTGAGAAGCAAAAAGGAGCAAGACAAGTTGGAAATCCTAGCTGATGGCTCATTAGCTCATCAAAGCAGTGGATGAGAGTGCCTTGTGCCAATTTTGGGAAAATTTTGGTAAGATTTTGCAATTTTCAAAATTTAAATTTTGCAACATAGGAATTTGGCAAAGGTGCATAATGCCATCGGCACTGTGATTTTGATGGAGACACTTTTTGAAAGAATGGCTTGCATATTCAGATTCAGCATGATGAAAACATCAATCCCTGAAAGTTTCAGCAATTTTGGAGCAAATCTTGGTCACCTAAAGGTCAAAAAACCATCAAAAAATGCCCTCTCTACCTCTTTTTGGACACACAGGAAGCAACCTTGGAATATTCCACTTTTGAGGGGGATAATTACCTCCAAATGCAAAAATTCAAGATGTTCCAGAAACTAGACAGGAAGATCTTTCCAATGAGCTATCTTGGGCTCAATTTGGTCATTGGGAAGACCTCCAAAACTAGGTCTGAAGCGGTGTTTCGTATAGGATGTTATGAAACCAGCTCACAAAAAGATAGAAAAGGTAGATCAACGCCTTAGAATTCAGCCTCTTCGAGGGGGAAACCTCCTTTACATTACACAAATGAATGATTCCTTGATTCTTCAAATGAAAAAACCTCCTTTCTATATATAGGAGTCTAAGAAGTCACAATATAACCTAGCCGACCTAACAATAATAATATAAGGGCACAAAAATAACAATAGAGGGATTCTATGGGGCACAGTAATAAAAATATGGGGACAATAGGGGCACAAAAATATTAATAAGGGATACAACTACAATAGTAATGGGATAATCACTAGTATTATAGGGACCTAACATGACCCTCTCCATCAAAAAAGTGTTGTCCTCAACGCTTGAGTAGTCCTGGATGCTTCTGTATAAAATTCTCATCCTCCCATGTGGAATCTTCATCAGATAAGTTCTTCCACTTGATGAGATACTCTGAAATTGATCAATTTCATAGCTGTTGAGTTCTTGTTTCTATGACTGCTTCTGGTTCCAATATAATTTTTCCTTCCTCGTCAAGTTTTGGCAATATTGTTTGAACTGGGAGCTTACTTCCTATAACCTTCTTTAAACATGAAACATGGAAAAATGGGTGCAATCGAGAAGCTGCAGGAAGCTCCAATTTGTATG
>APFE030498929.1:14343-140029 GCA_000404065.3 Pinus taeda | reverse complement strand
TTCCATAAATGCAGTAGAAACTGTACTGGCTTTAAATGGATGTGATAATGCACAAAAGTGTGCATACTTGCTAAGTCTATCAACTACCACCATGATGACACTCTTTCTCTCAGACTTGGGTAAACCTGTGATAAAAGCCATTGAAACCTCCCCCCAACATTGGCTTGGAATGGATAAGGGTTCTAATAAACATGATTTCTTAATTGTGTCAACTTTATTTTGTTGGCAAACCAAATATTCTACCACAAACTTTTGAATATCTAATTTAAGGCCATCCCAAAAAAATTCCTTCTTAACCCTGTGGTAAGTTTTTAAAAATCCCGAGTTCCCTCCCAAGGGAGAAGTGTGCACTTCCATAAGAATGTTTTGTTTTAGTTGGGAATTCTTACAGAGGTATAAGCCATCTTTGTACCATAACGAATCTTTTTTCCAGCTAAATGTATCTGACGTATTGGAATCTTTTTGTAACTTTTGAATAAGTGCCCACACTTCTTCGTCATTCTTCCATTCCTCCCTTGATTCATTTATCCAATCTAGCTGGATAATAGAAATGGCGCACAACAATGCCTCCACATCCTCATCCTTTCTTTAGAGTGCATCTGGCACCACATTTTTCTTCCCTTTTTTGTAGATGATTTCAAAGTCATAACCCAACATCTTTGTGACCCACTTTGTTTTCTCTTCAGAGGATAATCTTTGTTCTAAAAAGTATTTAACGCTATCAAGATCCGTTTTTACCTTGAAGTGTCTTCCCATTAGGTAGGGTCGCCATTTCTTAAGTGCATGGAGTATTGCCAACATTTCCTTCTCATAAATAGCTTTGTCTAAAAACTTTCCCTTGATTGGACGACTTTCAAAAGCAATGGGTCTTTCATCTTGCATTAAAACAACACCAATTCCATTTCCTGAAGCATCACATTCCACAATAAAGGTTTTTGTGAAGTCCGGTGTAGCTAAGACAGGGGCTTGGCACATTGCCTCTTTAAGATGTTCGAAGGCCTTTGTTGCTTCTGGAGTCCAGAAAATGCATCTTTCTTCAATAATGTTGTTAGAGGTGTTGCTATTCTCCCATAATTCTTAACAAACTTGTGATAATACCCTGTCAACCCAATAAATCCTCGCAGATGCTTTATGGATGTGGGAATTTTCCATTCCTTAATGGCTTTAATTTAGCTAGGGTCTACCTTAACTCCTTCATGAGATACAATATGACCCAAATATTCCACCTCCTGGACTCCAAAGAAACATTTGGATCTTTTTGCATATAATTGTTTCTCCTTCAATAGTTGTAGCACCCTGTCAACATGTTCAACATGATCTTCCCAAGACTTGTTGTAGATTAGTATATCATCAAAAAATACTAACACAAATTTTCTAAGGAATGGTTTGAAAATTAAATTCATCAAACCTTGAAATGTTGAAGGTGCATTAGTAAGGTCAAAAGGCATGACCAAAAATTCAAAATGACCCTCATGAGTTCTAAATGCTGTTTTCGGAATGTCTTCAATCTTCATTCTTATTTGATAATATCCTGAACGAAGATCTAACTTGGTGAAGTAAATTGATCCATGCAATTCATCCAGTAATTCATCAATGACAGGAATGGGAAACTTATCTTTAATAGTGAGCTTGTTGAGCTCCATATAATCTGGACAAATGCGCCATGATCCATCCTTCTTATGCACTAATACTACTGGGGCAGAGAAAAAACTTTGACTCGGTTGAATTATACTAGCCTCTAGCATTTCTGTAACCATACGTTCAATTTCACTCTTTTGGGCATAGGGATATCTGTACGGCCTGATGTTTGGAGGAACACTTCCTGGAATCAGATGAATAGCATGATCATGATCACGTATAGGTGGGAGACTTTTCGGAGTCTCAAATACCTTGGAGAATTTTTGGAGATCTGGAGAAATAGATGATTCCGATGTGGAAACATCTAGCGAACATAATTGTGCAATTACACCTCCTTGATCCTTTTTTAGAAGCTTTGTCATAACATTAGAGCTGATTATCTTTCCTGGTTTCCCTGCAATACCCCTTAATTCAACTTCCTTTCCCTCCGTAGAAAATTTGATGAAAAGTTCTTGAAAATTAAAAGCTATTGTACCCAGGGATTGTAGCCATTGGACTCCTAGTACAACATCAGCACCTCCCATTGGAATGGAAAGCATTGGACTAGTCAATCCATATTCTCCCATGGATAGCTTGATATTATGGCACTTTCCAGAGAAATTTATTGTTCCTCCATTTGCAACCATCACTTGACACTCTGGTGCTGGATATAAGAAGCAATTCGATTCTTTTGCTACCTTACAATGAATAGAATTATGAGTACTTCCTGAATCAATCAACACTATTACCTTTTTCTTCTTGATTTGTCCTTCTATCTTGATGGTTTGAGGAGTGGTAATTCCCACCAATGCATTACAAGATATCGTTGGTTTCATTTGTTCTTCATCTAGGCTTTGTTCCTTGAGTATATCCTCTTCTTTTGACCTTTCTTGCTCCTTTTCTTCTTCCTCTTCACAATCTATGTAGAATAATTTCTTCTCAGCACACTTATGACCTTTAGTGTATTTGCTATCACAACTGTAACAAAGCCATTTTGCTCTTTTTCTTCTAATTGTTGTGGTGTCAACCTTATAGGTTGTGGAAGACTAGGGGCAACAACACTTCCATCTTATAGTTGTGAGTGGTATGCTTCCTGGTTGCCATAATTTTGCTTTCCATTTTTCTTGCTAACCTGAATGCCTTCTCTAATGAATCAGGTTCCCAAAGGGAAACATCATGTTGGATATTATCCTTTAATTTCCCTATGAACACATCAATCCTATTCTCCTCTGGAATATGTTTTACCCTTATGTTCAATTTTTGTAACTCCTCAATGTGCTCCATCATTGAACCCTTTTGTTTGAGACTTATCAATTGGCTAAAAAAGTGTTGTTTTTTGTATCCTCATAATGTGCTACCAATTCTTCCATAAAAAATTCCCAAGTGATAAATTGTTTACGAGAGCAAAGCCATTGATACCATACAAACTGATTTGGTTCCAAATATAAAGTTGCCATACGTACCTTTTGTGTGTTTTGCACATTATTGAGATCGAGGAATTGCTCCATTTGTAATATCCATGTTGCGGGATCCTTGCCATCAAACTTCCTCATATCGATTTTTGGAATATGGTGGGTTTTTTATCCCACATTAGAGTCTAAGAAATCATGATTAACATTTCTTTTGTTCGCATCATGAGTTTCCTTTACTACCTTTTCACCATTGGTAAGTATTTCTTGTAGAAAATTTGTCAAATTTGTCTTCAAATCTGCCATGCCTGTCTTCAAATTTGTGTTCAAATCTATCTTCAAATTGTCCATCTTAGCTTCCATGCCATTCATCTTAGCTTCCACGCCATTTATCTTAGCTTCTATTAACTTTTGTGAGAGTGACACTTGTTGCACTTGGTCTTGTAATTTTGATATATCATGTAGCATTTCTTCCTCTTCTTCATGAGTCATGCTAGAACTTTTAGGTTTCTTACTAGGTGTTTGCATTTTCTTTCCTTGGGGCATCAGTTACCGATAATAATTCTCTACTATGCCCTTTGAATTCCTTCAAAATAATTTTTCAAACCAAGTTTAAGCAAGAATTTAAAAAAAATCTACACACCTTTTTTCACTTTGTATGAGCTCGATATTGCCTTTGATGTATCTCTGTAATTTCAGATCATCTAGTTTTGAAATTGCGATCTGTAGTAGCCCTCTGTGTCCTCTTTCCAATTCCACCAATTTGATCCAAATTGGATTCTCCAAGGAAGAGTTATGCCAAATCTCCCATAGTGACCTGATTATAGACTAGTTCAGTAGAGCGAAATTGTACAATGTGCCATGTGTTTCTGTTTTGACCTGTGGCTCTGAAAAATATACACAAGGAGCTATAGTCTGTCCTCTTTCTATACCTTCTTATGAAATTTCAATCCAATTCTCAAAGAGAAATTTATGAAGATTTTCCACAGGTCACCTGTTTGGAATGTAATTCAGGAGTCTGCAAAAAGACCAACTTCCTCAGATCATATCTCCACAAATATAGTGTGAAAAACTCTGAAATTCAGAGCCAAGGTTCAGTGCGATTTTGTCTCGAATGGGTTTTTTTTTCGCTTCTGAAACATTGCAGAAAAGAAGTTATAGCGAAAATTCCACGATGACCTGTTTGGAGCAGCGAAACCCTAGAATCCAAAAGCTCTGATACCAAATGTTATGAAACCAACTCACAAAAAGATAGAAAAGGTAGATCAACGCCTTAGAATTCAGTCTCTTCGAGGGGGCAACCTCCTTTACATTACACAAATGAATGATTCCTTGATTTTTCAAATGACAAAACTTCCTTTCTATATATAGGAGTCTAAGGAGTCACAATATAACCTAGCCGACCTAACAATAATAATATAAAGGCACAAAAATAACAATAGAGGGACTCTATGGGGCACAGTAATAACAATATGGGGACAATAGGGGAAAAAAAATATTAATAAGGTATACAACTACAATAGTAATGGGGTAATCACTAGTATTATAGGGACCTAACATAGGAATAGTGGCGCTGCGCATAAGATAAAATTTTCCAGTTTTGCTCAAAAATCCAGTTTTCACCTAGTTATTTCACAGATTGACTTTTTCTCTCATCATGGATGAATTTAGTATTGTAAATGATGCTATGCCATGTAAATTTAATTGCAAAAGGTCCTTAGAGTGTAGATTCATCATTTTGAAATGGTTGAGGGGGAAATGAATCAGTTTCCATGGTTATAGAGGCAAGCTGTTCCACTACCTATATTCTTGTTCCTAGTTTAGAAATGGTTGAAACCACCCCTTTTCTCATGGATTCGACCCCTGATGGCTAGCATAGGTGGCTTGATGTCTATATTATGTATTTTTCAGTCATTAGCAAAGGTTGTACTCTTGTGGATGCTTTGAGCTACATTGTACATCTCTACAGCAGTTTGGCAAGGAAATAAACCAAGATTTGCTACTATTTTTGTGGCATTCTTGTGGTAATGCGTTTTTGCATTTTTTCTCCTTTTGTCATTAGTTTTTCTCATGTGTATATGTGCCAAAATCTATTTCATTCTTCTTAACTAAATGAAATCAAGATAGATAGGTAGAATACATTGGTAACAGTGCTCTGCCTTGGGAATACATTTAGTTTTTTATGTTTTCAGTTGTCTGAAGAGGACTCATGATTCTTGTATGCCCTCCTCAGCTCCTCATCAGTCTTAGAGCTACCATCTCACTCAATTCCAAGGGCCAAAGCACCTACCTACCTCGCCCTCCACAGAACACCCTGCAATTTTGACTTGATTTCCTGGACCCAAAGCTCCTTGATCCATTTGATCAAGCAACAAAACCTTCAAAACCAACCAAAAACCCTAGACCTACTATACCTAGCCTAAAATCCATATTTAATTCAGTCATCTCAACTGATATTGACAAGGAGGGAGCCCTCTCCTGACATAGTAGGGCTAGCTACCAGGTTAAGCTTGATTTGTGGTTATCCTAGGATTGCCTCCCTTAAGCCTGAGGTAGATCTATGCTCTAATAGGCTAGATATTCTAAGATCACTAGGGTTTGATTTTAGGGTTTGTTGGATGAAACTCATACATCTAGGAACTAGGCTAGGGTTTCAAATTATCAATTGTAGAGATATAATGGGGAAAGGTAGGTATGCTCAGTGACAGAAATAGATTGTATTTGTGGTATAGGGATGAACAAATAGAGGATCAGAATGAGAATGTAACCAACAATTCACTCATTAGAAGAAATAGAACACTAGTATGAAAATCTCATCAAAACAGAGCATATAACTTATGAATTATGCTTAAACACCTATGAGATGATCACAAGAAAGCATAGATATTGTAGTAAGGAGAAATATATATTCAATTTGATAATAAAACTAAGAAAAAAAATTGTCAGTAAAGCATACCACAAGAATCCCAAGATGATAGTTGCAATTGCCTGTTGTATTACTGCATAAGAGTGTACACTAGCTCCAAGCTATGATTCTCAAACATCTAACCTTCTCTATCACTTAGATCATGCTACATATAGACCAAAAAAACCACTTTCACCCTCTCAAGGGTCGAATCCATCAAGATAGGAACTGTTTACATGAATTTCTCCAACCAATCCTAAAACTAGGGAGGTTGAAAACAAACTTCCAATTTAGACCTAACTAATTCACTTTGACTTTACAAGCTTTGATGAGCATGAATCTACATGAATTTGACATTTACCAGCTCAATGACAATTAACTACATCACAACAATACCCAAGAGGAGTAATTATATAACAAAACTTTGAATTTGACCAAAGAAAATCGAAAATTTGACTTGCTGATAGAAGTGCAGCGAATTTCCTCAGAAGCACAGAGTGAAGTTTCAGGGAAGTTTTGAGGGACTTTTCTTCATCCATTTTCTGAATTGAAGGTAGATCTAGAAATAAATGGATGTCTAATTGTCCCTAGAACCTTAAATCATGCAAAAGCACTTCTCCAAGGTGGCTAAAAATCACTTTTCCCAAGACTGCTCCAGAGAAATAGCGAGGGGGTCAAAAATGAGGCAGAAACATGTTTTTTGGCATGTATTTTAACCCTTTCTCTCAATCTGCATGCTGAGATGGAAAACGAAGGGTATATCTGACATGCACAAGTGAATATCTCTCCAACCATATAAAACATTCATCATTTAGTTCCCTTGGGAAGTAGTGCCCTTGGGAAGAAGCGCAGCGTGAGCTCACTGCAATTCTAGGAGTATGAAATTGCCAAAAATTTCAAAAATGCACAAAAACTCAAAAATTTCCCAAATTTCTTCAAAATTGTTTCTATCTTGCTCCTTTAAGCTTATGATTGATATATTAGACAATCTATGATGCATCAGAAAGGAAATCAAGTTTATCCCTCTTCCTTATCTTGATTAGGGTTTTCTTTAGTTTTTTCTTCAAATTTCTAACCCTAATCTTGTTGATCCAGTTCTTGGTGTAGTAGTGCACGGCCATGATTTCTTGAACTTTAGTGAGCTCATACCTGGAAAATTTCCCTCCTTTATTTTACTTTTTCTTGATAGTGTATGACGTTTCAGTTTGCATTGTAAAACCCTAGCTTACTAGGAGGAAGGATTGGGTTTTATTTGGGAAAACAGGGGATTTGGGAATCTTTTGTTTAAGGAAGGTAATGAAGGGGTCAGGGGTGATGTAAATTTTTAGGGAAATTTTGGGGGGTAGGGATAGGTGCTAGGGAGTGTAGGTAACTGAAATTTCTGGGAATGAGTGAGGGGAAGGGGTAGAAAACTTCAAAATACAGTCCTAGCCTAGGAAATTGTCAAAACGTGTAGCATAGGCTAGGGTTTATGGGAGAATGAGGGATATGATGGGAATAGGAATGGTAAAAGTTAAGGGGAGGTAGATGGAGTGTAGGGGAGAGTTCTTGAGCAAAAAATGACAGATTTTTACCCCTGCAATGAAGGAAATTGATGAAGAAATCAAAAGCGCAGCGAAACCCTAGGAGAGGGTATTTCATTGAATTTTTGTGAGAAAATTATTGAAAGGACTGATGACAGTCCACTTACTTGCTAATGATGTGCTAGAACCTGTAGATGTTGTAGAAAATCCTTGCAATGGTTGATTTTCTTCCCAGTTCAAAAGAGCAGCGTTCTGCCAAAAGCATGACGAAGGGGTGAAATCACTTACTTGGATGAGAAATTTCGATGCTTTGGTAGCTAGAATGCAATTTGTTGATGGAGTGATGCTCAGTAAAGGTGGAATGAACAATAAAAATGCTTGGGTGGTCTTCCTATAAGCTTTAAATTAACTTCTTTTCTTAGGTCATGCAGTGACATCACCTGACTTTTTGGAAAATTGAATGGTAGGATGGTGTGCAACAACTTGTCACTTTATTATGCAAGGTTGCATCTTCATAAAGAATAAAATATACCTTCATAAACCTTTAGAACACTTTTCCCTAATTACTACTCCCATAATGGTGACATGAGGTGATGACATGACTTCTAAATGACAATGATGATATGACCTAATAATGACACCAAATGGATATCTAAAACCATGATTAAAGAACTTTGGACCTTTGTAGTATGCATGATAATGATATGATGACATTCAATGATGACCAAGACACTCTTTTGGTGACTCATCACAAGGAGTGATGACAAGACCATGATGGTAATTTATGACCTTAAATATGGAGGGAGTTGTAATGACCTAGAACTGACCAATGATCAAATTTTATTTGAAAATATAACAATTTGATCTAATAACCCTATAAACCACATGAAAAGAGTATATTTGATCACTGGTGACTCATAGACACTAACAGTTACCAAGGTAAAACTTAGAATATTTAGGGTACAATGTTGGTCAACAATAAGTCTTGAAGCAATTACAACAAGATACTTAATATGAGCTCAATATATCGGTAAGGCTCGATGTAATTACAACAATATAATTAATATAAACTCGATATATCATTTGTAGGAATTGAACTTAGGTGGGAAATATAATGACCATTCCTCCTAACCATCCAAAATAAACCCAATATACTGATAATACACATGATTTTGCTTAATTATTGAATTAGATTCTTAATCTCTAGGCACGAGGCATTACTATTTTTCCTTTAATATTAAGAGGAATGCCTTACACATATTATACACATAATATAATAATTTAATTAATCAAATACTATTTTTTTATTTGTAACATATCAAATCCATATATGATTACCCTAATGGGGTGTTGGAAAGTGCGTCAAGGAGGGAGGGGAGAATATTTTCCACCTTGTTGTCATTTGAGGCATTAAATAGGGGGGGTGTTATGGTCAGTTGATCCCATGCAATCACACATGCTGATGAGTAATGATGATGTAGAACATTAAACCAAAAACATTTGAGACCACTTCCCCTTCCTTGAATTGTTGGAGGTGAGTTGCAATTATCTAGTGCCTTTGTTATGTTATCGGGCTACTTGTGGGATATTTCCTCCTTAGCATCTACACTTATGGTTTGATAGTTGATGAAGGACCAAAACCTCCTGGTCTAGCCTTTCATCACTCAATCTATATTGTTAGATGGACACTCTACAACCTTCAATTGACTGTGGGGTGAATGTAGTTGGTTCCCTTGTCGAGCTGGTCAGTACCAAGATTCTTCTAGGGTCTTCAAGAACTTGTCTCATTTAAGTTTTCTAATATTACTTGTCACTTATAAATCTTTTAGGTGGTTTTGTAGTTGCAGTACTATGGTTCTGGTTTTTTGGTTCAAGAATTCATTTTTGACCCTTTGGCAAGTGAAGGTGAATTGTATAATCTTATGGGGAGGTGTACCAACTTATCTCCATCTCAAGGAGAACTCATTATTACTTTGTCTTTCTTCCATCACTCCCATGTAGCTCCTTTTTCCTTTGTTCTACTTACCACCCCTACCCCTAAATATCTCCACTTTTCCTGCTTCATGTTGGTCTCCCTAGCTTGGACTCCAATCTCATGACCTTCTTCTGTCTCTTAGGGTTTCTCTAGATAGGTTAATACTTTTCCTTATTATCATTCCTTGACAAAGGATGTTACTGAGACATGGATCTAGCAACTGAGGCCCTTTGGAAAGCCTTGTGCCCAGTATGAACCTGAATCGGCTACTTACCTATACCATATGTCCAGCCTCCTAGAAATTTAGGACAAAATTCAGCTACTCAAAGCTTGAGTAGTTCATGATAGGAATTCCCAATCTGACTATGAGATTCAAGTCAATGTTGTTGATTGGGTTTTGTACCTTGGCCACACCAGGGGCTGCAGGAATCAGTACCTTGACTCCATCAACTTATACTAGTAAATGAAAACAATATTGGGATGAGTCATCCAAGAGAAGCAGGAAAACCACAATGAGATAATTTCCCATCTCAACGATATCTAGTGGGTCTAAAAGCATCTGCATTCATGTCTGGTTAGCATGGACGATTAGTTAGCGCACATAGAGACGCATATTCTATGTGGGAGATAGGCCTCACTAGGAATGAGCACACATGATTCCACCCCTGCAACTTCTTCTAAGGAAGAATGACAACCCATGTTCATTATAAGTGTATGCTTACATTTTTTGAATTTCATTTTACAACGTTCTATGTTGCACAATTGTGGTTTATTTTCTATAACCATGTGTTATTTTGTAACCTATATGTTGGCATAGCCAACCATCTATCACGGTCTAGAGATAGTTATGTGGTACTTTTGTATTGGGTAATTTTGATAGACAAAAGAACTCTACAATATCTTTATTAGTGTTGGTCTAGTTTCCCTTGTGGAAGGTCATGATAGTAAGATTACTATTTTTGTATAATTGAACTATGAACCAATGAAAGGCAACAAAATTTAAAAAAATTATATATTATTTTTTACCAAAATATATTATTTAGAAAATTATGATTATATATTTATTAAAAAACAAAATCCCATGGAGCGTAAAATAGACAGTGATGGGGTGTACTGTTATGGAACTCTGTGATGTGAAGGTCACTATTTTGAAACTCTGTGAGAAAAAATCCAACCATGTTAAGGACTAGTGTGGCCCGAGTCAGATGTGATCCCCAGCTGATTTTCATGGCTTAGATGCCCCTCAGTTTCTGTTTCTCAAGCCAAAGGTTAAATGTGCAGTCATCTCAGGACTCACCCATCTTTAGTAAAATATATATATAGTATAATATATTATATATATATATATATAATATATATATTAAAAACAAATTCATAAACAAAATGGAGGAAGAGGATATATACCAAGAGAATGAAAGAAATTTTTATTTCTGAAAAGTAAAAGAAAAATTAGTTTGCTAAAGGGAAGAAAAGAAAAAATTATAAAACATGAGGAGAGTGTTGTGGCCACAACCACCACCCTATTAAATTTTTCTCTAGGGCAAAATTGAATGGGTCCCCTAAGAAGTTTGATCCTTTGTTTCTTTGAATGATAACTGGAGTTGTCGGATGGAATTATGTTTTCAAAATTGAATGATTTTAATGGCTTTAATGATTATAGTTGCAATGTGTTTTGAGATTAAAATGGAAACTTTGACTTTGTATGCCTGAAGAATGTCATGAAGTGCTTGATGCTATAATCCATGGGATTAACCCAAAGGGTCCTGAAGGTTGAATTTTGTTTGGCGTCAAAGCTTTGCCTAAGTTAGTAGGAGTCCAAGAGAAAATCCAGCACATGGCGCATTTTGCAGTTTTTTGAAGATCTTTGATTCTAGAATTCCAGACTCTGAAGTTGTGAGCAGAAATGTTACCAATCCTGCCCAGCTCTGATCTCCGCCATTTTGTTCTCGTGTGATCGCTTCCCCAGATGCCAGAGTTCCAGATTTCAGGACAATTTCTTGGGGACTCTCATTTTACAGTGCCGAATGTGAATAAATGAAACCAAATCCGAAGGAGGTGTGTTCCCATCACGTAGAAATATTTTAATCATTTCACCGCATGGCTGGCCGTTTCGCATTTAATCATCAGTTTCCCTTAAAACATCGCCTAGAAAGTTGGAGGCATCATTTTTCCGTGTCTAAGTAAGGATTATCACGCCGTCTTGAGATTTAGAGTTTGAAGGATTCACAAAGTTCCGAGTTACAGTGTCTTTCTCCTTTTGAAAGTTTTGATTAAGGTAAGGTTTGTTTTTGGGCGTTGCTTTCATATCTTTCATGATTATAGCTAATGTTAATCATGTTATGCTGGTGGAAAAAACCTGTGAACCATTTATGAAACCAACGTTTCAGACTAGCTAGGTGAGTCCATCATCAGGGCAATGAGATCTATATTTTGAGAAGATAGAGTCATGATTATGGGGCTATTAATAATAGTTTAAAAAGAGATTTGATATATATTTTTTTTTTATTTCTGTCGGCCTGATTGATTCATAATTTTTAATTAATTAATTAATTATATTATTATTATTATTTTGTTTTTTAATAATATAATTTATTTTATTTAACTATATATTTTTGCAAGTGAGGACCAAGAGAAGAAGAAATACCTTGCGGTTCCTCCGAAGCCCAAGAATCTGAAAGACGACAATCCAGGAGGGGATTCTTCTGGAAAGGAGTAGGACAATCACAAGCGGAAGGACATAAGCTTGTCTCGAGACAGTGACCCATCCAGAGATCTCCAGGAGTCAGGACCACTAGACTTATTCTTTTACCCACTCATGAAGTGGCCTTCCGGGCTCACTTCAGAGGAGGAAGTGGTTTTCCTAAGTAGCTACAAATTCGACAAGCGAAAGCTTGCAGTCATGGAAACCACTCCCCGAAAGAAAAGTGTAAAAGTGGCGGAGAAGGAGAAGATGATATTGGAGGGTACTGAGGAAACAATCTGATGGGATATCTTAGGGCAGGATGTGGCCCGAGCTAGGGTAGATACTTCTTACTTCTTATCAGGCACGTCCCTGGCCAACCACAGCACCTCGAACATGATCGCTCGAGAAATTCAAAAAAATTTCACACTGGTGTCTTCCTTCCAGTTAAGAATCAATGCCTTCGAGGAAGAGAAGAAAAGCAAGTTTGACGAGCTGATGCAGAAGCATCAAGATGACATAGCCACGTTGAAGGATAAAGTTATCATGGATTGTTGGGAGCAGAGTTGCGACCATGTGTCAACTATGCTCGTAGAGGCAAGAGACCTGGCGCAGACCATCTGGTCGCAAACCCTTGAGCTCGTGAACAGCTAGGGACATTGGAGAATTCCCCGAAGACTTTGCATCGGTAGGTCCCCTGAAAGATAACATTGAGCTCATCCAGAGATGTGGAGGTTCGGAGCATTGATAATCTCGAGCATGTAGATATGCCTCTTCACATTGTAGTGCCAACAAGATAATCTGCCCTATCGAATGAATTCTCCGATAATATACGAAGAGACATGAAGAAGTTCGCGAAGTTGGTTTTAACGGCTCAGTCTGAGGTGCAGCGACCTGAGAGTTCTAGGGTCGTAGAGATTAAAAGGCTCCAGCAGCAATGGCTTGAATATGTTAGCAGTTTCACCAACCATTTTTATTCTATATATTTTAAATTTAATTTTGATAGGAACTCTAAAGGCCAGAGGTCATAGAATACCTACAGTTGGATCTCTTTTTGTATAAGTATTTCCTCTGAATATGTAGAAAGGACCTTTTTTGGCATAACAGAGTCTGATTTTATTGTGTTAGTAAAGAGAACTGTTTCAGTCGAGAGGTGGCCTTTTGCAAGTTTTTGTTTACATGTTTGGAATGAGAGCATTGTTGCTGGCATGATGAGATATGGATCTTTTCATGCATCGTAATTGTACCCAGTTTATGATTAGTCTTTGTTATTTGAATGTAATTCATTATCATGGTCAATTCATGAGTTGTCCCTTATTCGAAACAATATTAAATATCAATTGCAAGTTTGATTTATATGAAATGGAATGTGTATTCCTTTTATGAGTAATTAGATTGCAATTAAGCTTAAACAAAACCTTGTTCGTCGGTGAACCCAATAATTGATTCATTTGGACTTGGAATTCATATATGATGTTTAATCTCTTTTAATTACATTCCTGCAGGATAGGTTAGAATATTTAGGATTAGCATAAGCAGGTAGAAGTAGTATAGATAGTGCATGTTGCATATAGGTTAGTTGTTACTTTTTTTAATCTAATTGAAGTCTTCCCCCAGGAAGCAATCTTTCAACACCTGTAGCAGTTTACAGGATCCTTGAAAAACTGTCGAAATTAGCCATTCCCAACAAAAGCGGATCTAATTGGGGTCCGCGATCGGGTTAGTTCCCCTTTATTGGCACAATGAACATTTGCCCCTTCAACAAAGAGTGAAGAGGATTTTTTTTAGTAAATTTACCAAATAGAAAAAATAAATAAAAATAAATAAATAAATAAATAAATTTAAGAAATATAAGGAGAATGAAGTGTTAGGCCAATGAATGAATACCGAGTGTGTCTTTGCATTAATGTAGACATGATTATATAAAAAGGGGAGGTGTGACCTTTGGGATTCATATTCCAAGGTCTCTTCCTATTCTAACTCGTAATTTATATATTTATAAAATTCTCACCCAATTCTTGAGGATTAGGTGTCCAACATCCCCCCTCTTAATTTGAAGGGGTTTTTGTGAGTCCAAGCATCATTCTGAATCTTTCAAACTTTTATTTTCCAAGTGATTTGGTGAAGATGTCTGCAATTTGATCATTTGTGGAACAATTTCATAGATGAATAGTCTTGGCCTCTACATGATATTGAATTGAATGATAATTTGTGTCAATATGTTTAGTCAAATCATGGAATTTGGGATTCTTGGCAAATTTTGTTAGAAATTAAATAACAGAGCAATGGAACACATAAAATATTGCAGAAACACAAACACTAAAAGGCATAAAAAAAGAGAGACACAAATATATGTGGTTCACCCAATTTGGGATACGTCCACGGAGAAACATCCAATCCTTCCTTTTATATTATCCATTAAACTGAAGGGATACAACCTACAACACATATGTTGTAACTTCCTCTTCATTCTCAAACCATCTCCTCTCTTTTTCTCACATAATAATACATAGTTGCAATACAATTCCCTTATATAAACTTAGGGTTGCCTTCGAAAGAAAAATACCTTAAATTAACATAACTTCTACTGTTAGATCTTCTTCTAATAAACACCCCATATTGACTACGAAATTATAATATTTTACAAGGCAAGTCAGGTGGAGCTTAAAAGAGTATTGTCGCACCCCCAGCAGCAATAGTGGCAGAGAAATCCCCCCCATATATCAAGGATTGGGATCCAAACACATCTAAAACAAGACCTTTGAATTAGAAAGATAATCAGGCTCCACACCCAACAATTTCCCACTTGGAGACTGAATATAAAACTCCACCACTGCTTCACTTGTTGAATAATGCTTCCACTTGGACCTAATTTTTCCTCGTCTTTACCATCATACTTGAAGGCTAATTAAAACTGAGCATAAACTCAATTTATCCCTGGTTACCACCTTTATTAACATAATTGCAGGATTCTGGCTAGTGTGTATATTTTCCAACTTCAATTGTCCATCTTCCAAAACTGACCGTATGAAATGGTACTTGAGCTATATATGTTTAGTCTTAGAATGAAATGTTGAGTTCTTTGCAATATGAATGGCACTCTAGCTATCATCGTATAACTTTCCAATCTCTTGCTTCTTGCCCAATTCATTTATAAACCTTTGTAACCAAGTCATTTCTTTACTAGCCTCTATAGCAGCAACATACTATGCATCCATTGTTGAAAGTGCAACAATGTTATGCATTTTAGAAATCTAATTGATAGTTGTTCCACCTAAAGTAAACATGCATGCCTTGTGGTGCTCCTCTTGTTATCTCTATCACCTACCATATTTGAATTGGCATATCCCTGTAGACCAGTGTTTGAAGCTCCAAAATGTAATTCTTGATTAGTGGTACCTCTCAAATACCCAAGAATCCACTTCACTACTATCCAGTGCTCTTTTCCTATATTTTTCATATACCTTCTCACAAATCCCATTGCATGTGCAATATCAGGCTTTGTGCACACCATAGCATACATTAAGCTTCTAACTATTGATGCATATGGAACATTAGCCGTATAATCTATCTCTTCCCGAGTCTTGGGATACATCTCCTTGATTATTTTAAAATGGCTAGCCAAAGGTGTAGTAACAGGTTTTGCATTTTGCATATTAAATATTTCCAACACCTTTTCTATGTACTCACTTTGAGACAATTTTAATTTGTGATTTTTTAGGTCTCTAGTTATTCTCATACTAAGGATTTGCTTTGCAAGACCCAAATCCTTCATTGCAAATGAATTAGCCAATTTTCCTTTGAGCACATTTATTTCGTGCATGTTAGATCTTGCAACAAACATGTAATCTACATACAATAGCAATATAATATAGCTAGCATTGTTTTGGTTCCTAAGATAAACACAATGGTCAAAATGACATCTAGTATAACCTTGTTCATACATAAACTTGTCAAATTTTAAATACCACTATCTTTGAGTCTATTTTAAGCCATGCAATCTCTTCTTCAACTCACACACTAATTTATCCTTCCCTTTTACTGTAGTAATTTAAAGGGTAAGTTCCTCAGATAGAACACCAAAGGATACCGCTCACAAACATATCACAGATCAATACACCAGTATACTTGACATGGTTAAAACCCTCAAAGAGTGAAATAATCCATAGCCTGAGCCAACACGGCCACTTCAGGCAATTTATTAATGTAAAAGAAAGAAAATTTACATAAGCTTCTCTCATGAACGGTCACCCTACAAATGACCCTCCATGCTCTTTAAATAGAGATAATGAACCAATTGGGTGTTAAGCCATGGATCAAGTGTCGGTAATACCGAGGAGAGAATGAAACATCAGATCACTTCATGTCTAGAACATATCGTGACTGTTGGATTGTAACTTACAAAAGTAAATAGTAAAGAAATATACTTTACCTAACTCTCCATTAGACCAAGTTATACATAACTATTTCCTATGTGCTAAACCTAACATCCCCCTTAAGAACAACTTGGGATAGGATTGAAGGATGTACAAATATGTCACAATAGGAGAAGGAAGGAGGCATTAGAGCCTATCCCCCCTTAGTGACAACTTCCTAAAATCCAACCATAAATAAAAGTTTAGTAAACTTCGCCTCTGTGAGAGCCTTTGTGAAAATGTCTGTAACTTGATCATTGGTTGAACAATATTGCACTTCAAAAACATGGTCATGAATGAGCTTTCTGATGACGTGCATGTGTAGTTCAATGTGTTTGCTCCGTTGATGTTGGATTGGATCTTTGCATAGTTGAATGGCACTTTGATTATCACACCAAAGTGTAGTCAGATGCTGCTGATGAAAGCCAAACTCTGATAGGATCTGACGAAGCCACAGGGCTTCCTTACTAGCTTCTACAGTGCTACGATACTCTGATTCTGTTGAAGAAAGAGAAATGGCACTTTGTTTCTTGCAAGCCCACGTAATAGGTCTAGAACCAAGAGTGAAGACATAACCTGTAGTAGACTTCCGATCATTATGGTCACCAGCCCAATCAGAATCAGTGAAACCAACCAATAGAGGAGATGCTTCTGCACTGTAATGAATCCCAAACTAAATTGTACCTGAAACATAACGAAGTATTCTTTTAGCTGATTTCCAATGACTTTCATGTGGGTTTTGCATAAACCGAGCAATAACACCAATAGCAAAGGAAAGGTCAGGACGGGTATGGATCAGATACAACAGTTTTCCTACAAGCTGATGCTATAAGGTAGCATCAAGTTCAGGGGAAGTACAAGTGACTGAAAGTTTCACTCCAGACTGAAAGGGAGAAGGCGTTGGCTTATAGTCTTCCATGTGAAAGTGGTGTAGAAGATCACAGGCATACTTGGACTAGGAAAGGGAAATACCTTCCTTGGATTGCAAGACTTGAAGACCAAGAAAATAATGCAAGTATCATAAGTCTGTCATTTCAAACTGATTTTTAATGCTGGACTTCACATGGTTTATAACATTGAGATCACTACCAGTAAGGATAAGATCATCAACAAAAAGAACAAGAATGATAAGAGACTTACCCACTTTCTTGGTGTAGCCAGTATTGTCATAATGACACCTAGAAAAGCCAATATCTAAAAGAAGGCTATCCATTTTGGCATACCAAACTCAAGGGGCTTGCTTGAGACCATAAAGGGATTTCTTAAGCCGACATACAAGGCTGGAGTCTGTTTGTATAATGCCAGGAGGTTGTTCCATATAGATTTCTTCATGCAAGTCCCCAAGAAAAAAGGAAAATTTAACATCCATCTGATGGACTTCCCATTTGAAAGAGGCAGCAAGGGAAAGAACAAGGCAAATAGAGTTAATTTTGGCAACAAGGGTTAAGGTTTCAGTATAGTCAATACATTCAACTTGTGAAAAACCCTTAGCAACCAGATGAGATTTATGTTTATCAACCTTTCCATCTGGTCCATACTTGGTTCTGTAAACCCATTTGCATCTAACAAGTTTTCGTCCCTTTGGAAGAGGAATAAGATCCCATGTATCATTTGCCAATAATGAACGATATTCTTCATTCATAGATACGTCCCAATCTGGATGGCCTGAAGCTTCTAGAAAGGTGCCAGGATCAGAATTCGTTGGAGCTTGAGCCAGTAAAGAAGAGGCTATATCAAACTGAGAACGAGTGCGATGTTGATCTGTAGGATCACTTACAAGAGCACCTGTTGCATCCCGAGTAGGGCGAACCCATTTTGGAATCTGAGGAGATGAAGGAGGATCCCGAGAAGGTGGAGGAGGATTTTCATCCTCGCTGTCATCATTTGAAGAAGAAATATTTTCAGAAGTAGAAGGGATAGAGAGAGGTGGCACATCCGCCGAACTAGGCTCATAGGCCGATATATTTTTAGCAAACTTTACATCTCTTCTAATGATAACATTTTTGGATTTAGGCGAAAGAAGTCTATATCCTTTGACATCTTCGGAATATCCAAAAAAAATACAATTTTCACCTTTAGGTTCTAAGGCTTTATGTTTCTCATCTGGAATATGGACCCATGCTTCACTTCCAAAAACACGAAAGTGACTGCCATCTGGTTTAATTGAGCTCCATGATTCTTCTGGAGTGATATTCTTTAAAACCTTAGTAGGAGTGTGATTTACTATGTAATTTGCGCAGTTAATTGCTTTTGCCCAAAAATTAAGACTAAGTCCTTTAGATTGAAGCATACAATTAACCATTTCCTTTAAGGTGTGATTCTTCCTTTCAGCTACACCATTTTGTTGTGGAGTATGTGAAACAATATGTTGCATTTGAATTCCATGCTTAGTGCAAAAATTGATGAATTTGTTGCTAATATATTCTCCACCATTATCAGATCTTAGCTTAAGAATTTAATGTCCAAATTGTTTTTCAACGAAGGCCTTAAAGGCCAAGAACATTTAAATACTTCACTCTTGAGTGTTAAGAAGTATATCCAAGTGCGTCTAGAGAAATCATCAATGAAAGTTAAGAAATACTTGTAGCCAGAGAATGAAACAACTAGAAGTGGACCACATAAATCACTATGCACAAGCTGTAAAGAGGCTGAAGCGTGCCAAGAGGCACGTTTTTCAAAACTATCTCGATGATGTTTTCCGAGTACACATCCGAAACAAACACCATCTTTGCAAGATACCATAGAAGACCTGTCACCATATTTTCTTTACATATATTTTGAAGGGAGTGATAGTTTAAGTGACCAAATCACTCATGCCAAAGTTTGATCACTTCATCATTATGAACAACAAAAGTTGATGACCCAAAGTTGTTAAACTTATACAACCTTGTAGAATCATCAACAATGTTAGTAGCTAAAATCTGTTTAGGATTTCTTAGGTCCTTAATTACAACATCGTGAGGTGAAAATTCAATGATTTTACCTTCACTTGAATGAGTTATCTGATATACAAATAGAAGGTTGCATGATAAGGTTGGAACACATAATACATCATTAAATTGACCATTGTCTAAATAAATAGTTCCAGTCCCTACAACACTAAGAGATCTATCATCACCAACATATATATTTTTGGTGTTACAATCAGTTAAAAAAGAAAACATGGCTTTGTTTTTGGCCATGTGATAAGAAGCTCTGGAATGAGAATGAGAAGAAGAAGATACATTCAGTGCATAACCAAACCGAGATGCTTGACAACCACATGCAAAAAGTGATATTCCTGAAGATGAATTTGAAGTTTAAGAGTGATCCAAATGGATGTTATGATTCTTCATTGTTGCTTCCAAGGCTTCCATCTTCTTAAAGCATTTGGATTCTAAGTGGTCATCTCGATTGCAAAAGTTTCAATGTCTATCAGTCTTCTTCCCTTTGTTTTTATTTGCCTTATCATTTTGTTGAATTGATTTTTTATTTTGAGATTGAAATTTCTTAGGACCCTTGTTTGGTTTAGGACCATCCATTTTAGGATACTGCTTCTTAGGATTCTTTGAATTTGGTTGTTGTTGGGCGGCTAAGGCTTTCTTAGAAGAGTTTCCAAGATTAGGAAGACCAAGATGTAAGAGTTTTTCTTGTTATCTTATTAAAGAATCACAAAAGACATCAAAATATGGGGACTTGTATTCTTGTCCTTGATAAATAAAGGCTTCTCTAGTAGAATGGAAGGGGGAAACAAACACAGAATAGGCTGGTCCCAACTTAGTAAGAATGGAATAGATGAGGCTACCATCTTCTTTTTTAACCTTAAGACCTTCCAAGAGAAGTCTAAGGGTCTTGAAATTGGACAAAAAAATTTCAATGGAAGAAAAATTATTGGGGCCCAATACAAGCAACTCATTTTTAAGTTGATAGGCTCTAATTTCATTCTTAATTCCAAAAACTTTAGTGAGTTGTTTCATTTATTTATTAGGGATATCAAGTTCTGTGATATGGAATCTAAGGTCTGGAGAAATAGAAATCCCTATCAACCCATGTGTTTGATCTTGCCTATTTTCCCATTCGGTTGCCTTATCTTCATCTTTAGATTTAGTTTCTTGGCCTAAGGCTATTCTGTAAAGACCTTTGTTTCTAAGTAAATCCACAATGTAGGACCACCATTAGAGTAGTTGGTACTATCAAGAATAACTTGGCATGGAATTTCCATTTTAATAGAAACTGAAGTAGTAGATGTTGAAACTAAGTGTTCCAATGGAAAGATCTCGAAAAATTAGGCCGATTAGAAAAAAGGGCTCTGAAAACAGCTTCTGGATGAAGAAGTTATGGCTTTTTGAAGAAAAGTTGTTGAAGATGCTGACGAAGTGCGTGAATGTGCGGAAGTAATTGATAATGTTATATTTAAAAAAAACAAGTCCTCCCCCCCTTTCCAAACTTAATCTAATTAGCTCACTTTAAAAAAAATTATGTGACCCACTTTTATAAATAAGTGAAAGTCACTTTTACAATGGTACTTTATGAGCTAACCACTAAATTGTAACTTAAATAAAAGATAAAGAGACTTTAGAATTATAAGTGACTCACTTTTTATAATGGGTGAGAACACTTTTACATAAAGTAACTTTAAAACATAAGTTACATTTGCTTTTTGAAAAAATAACTCAACAAAAAGAAAGACTTGAACTAAAGACCTCTATTCTCATAAAGCAACTTTGGACCAAGTGTGCTAGTTTAAAAGGTTAGTAATTTTTGGAAAAGAGAAAGTTTATTTATTTTTTAATCATTGAAGCTTTGGGGTGTGTGCTTACTTGAAAAATCTATTTTTTCCTACAAAACAAAAACCCACACAACCCAACACAGACATACAAGAAAAACCAAACCTTATGGCTTGAAGTTAGCTTTCGTTAGAAACTAAATATTTTCTTCAATGTTTCTGATTTTTCGAGATCACACTAAGGCGCGGCGGAAAAGAGCATACACATGAGAAAAATCCTTCCTTTTCGTTTCTGATTTGCCTAGATCTCACAGAGTCGTAGGGAAAAGAGTATACGTAGAAATGAAAGGTATAGATCTGGTAATAAAAAAAAAACTAGAGCTAAATAAACCGAAATAAACAGAGAGATGAATAACTAAAACTTCAAATAAAGGTTGTATACCTTCAGATATTAAAAATGACGTAGCTTGGGCTATCAGAAACCTTTTCGTGTGAAACAAAAGGGGTTCCTCACTAGAACAGATGCTCCTAACACAATAGAGTAGTCCTCTCAGCCTGAAAGCAGTCAGAAACAAAAGATCTAAGAAACGACAGTCGCATGCACTTGTACCGGCTTCGAATTTGGATCACCAACAGATGCGGCATTAAATAGCTCTGATAACATGTAGGAATTTATAGGGTAAGTTCCTTAGATAGAACACAAAAGGACACCGCTCAAAAATAGATCACAGATCAATACACCAGTATTCTTGATGTTGTTAAAACCCTCAAAGAGGGAAACAACCCATGGCCTGAGCCAATGCCGCCGCTTCAGGAAATTTACTAATGTAAAAGAAAGAAAATTTACATAAGCTTCTCTCATGAACGGTCGCCCTACAAATGACTCTCCATGCTCTTGAAATAGAGATCATGGACCAATCGGGTGTTAAGTGACGGATCATGTGTCGGTAATACCGAGGAGAGAATGAACTGTCAGATCACTTCATGTCGAGAACATATCGTGACCGTCGGATTGTAAGCTACACAAGTATATACTAAAGAAACACACTTTACCTAACTCTACACTAGACCAAGTTATACTTAACTATTTCCTATGTGTCGGAATATCCTAACATTTACCTCATACCCTCGTGGATTTTGCATATAAATCTGTTCTTCAAATCCGCATGGAGAAAGGTTGTCTTTACATCTAACTATCCAAGATGCAAATCTTCTGGTCCCACTACACTTAAAATAGTTTTGATTGAAGTCATGTTAACAACAAGAGAAAATATTTCATCAAAGTCTATATCTTTATTTTGTGCAAACCCCTTCACAACAAGTCTAGCCTTATACATATTTTTTATTGCATCATCTTCCTTCAACTTGTAAACCCATCTATTCTACAATGTTGTTTTACTTGCAAGCAACCTGACTAAGTCCCAAGTCTGGTTATGTACCAAGGAGACCATCTCTTCTTTCATGGCTTGTTCCCACTTTTTTTGGTTTCCACCTACATTGCTTCTTCATATCCTTCTGGTTAACCAAAATCAGTCAACAATACATAATATAATGAAGGATATTATCGTTTAGGGGGTCTACTAAACCTAGTAGATCTTCTAAGAATACTTGTAGGAGTTTGGGGTGCCTATTGTTGTTGTTGTTTTTGTTGCTACTGAGAATTATGGTTTTTTGGCACCATTGGCTTTTCTTTTTTCTGTGATCTCATCAAGCATTGTGTATTATGTGTTTTCTTTTTCTTGTTTCTTTCTTTGCAATTGATCTTTGTACAAGACCCTTTCATTGAATCCCAAATCTCTACTCCTAATGATTTTATGGTTTTCATAATCATATAAGCGATAACCAAAATCATTAACACCATACCCAATAAAGGTACACTTCTTTGATTTTTCCTCAAGCTTTGTTTTGTTTTATTTACTAATGTCGACAAAGCATTAACAACCTAAAGTATTTAGAAATGAATAGTTTACCTTCTTACAAGTCTGTTGGACACCTAATCCTAAATGGGTTAGTGTGGAAGCTGAATAGACTAAGTAGTCCAAGAGACCTTGGGATGTGGAACCCAACGGTCACATGTTGTACTATAAATGTAAATCATTTGTTAATAAAATTACACTCTAATGATTTATCTTTCATATTTCTCTTACTGTCCATGTGTGTTTAACATGGTATCAGAGTAGGCGTATTCCTGCCCTACATAATTAATTTGAGCCATTTGTTTTATGGCCTCTCTATGCAGTTTATTTCTGCCATAAACTTCATGAATATTTTCTCATGAATATTTATTCAACTAAATTTTAGCTGCAACTTGTTAATACCGCTGCTGGTGTCTGCTCCTCCATATAATTAGCTGCTCCTGACATTGCATGCGCTACCTCCTGAGAATTTTATGCCTGAAATCCGCTGCTGACTGACATCTCTGACCCCTATCTGCCATATTCCTTTTATACGAACTTGCGTTCTGTCTGTTGTACTTGTGTTCTCATTCGCTGCCATATTCCTTACCTGCGCTCTCTGTTTGCCTGAAGGCGACTGTATATTTGATGTTCTGCCATATTCCATTTATCAGACCTACGTCTGACATTACCTACTTTCTGAATAATTGCTCATTTGAATAAGTGTGTAGCAGTTTTGGAAGGCCATACAGCTCCAGTAAAGTGTATCAGTGCACGCATTGATGATTTGTTGAACTGCATCCATGTCTCACATGTGAAATCCTACGAAGCGATACATTTATCTATGGATTCATTGTTGACAGACCCAAGACATATTTCTATCATGGCCACTACGATTTCTAGCATTCGACTGGTTTGTATGGCTCTTTGATAGTGGACTCTGCAAAAACAGAGCCCCTCATCTATCATGGAGAACTGAGAATCATCCTTGATTCTTGGTAGCATACTAGCACGTACTAACAGGCTATGGGCCTCTCATCCAATCCTTTCATTTGGGTTGGAGAACCTTAGGGATGAAGAAAATACAACTTCTCGGTAGACAACAATAAAACTTGCAATGCTACCAACAGCCAATGTTTGCCCTACATTTTATTAGTTAAACGTGGAAAGACATACCACCTATGAACTGCCATCGTAGCTTCTTTATTGGCCCTCAATTTCTTCAACTCTGCGACATCATGTGGGTAAATGTCGGGCCTTTGGCTTAAGTTGGCACGATAGTTGGCATTTAGAATTAGCGCCATCTTGTTAGGGAAACCAGCGAGGCTCTGTCTGACTTGATGAACTAGCATGAGCTAGTCATGGAACAATCGGAAAACTTCACCCGCAAGGCAGTAAAGAATTGGCTGGCCAGCCATGGTGGCGTCCGGATTTAGGAAACCACAAGCTTACTTACAGAAATGAGCTGAATCATGCAAATTTGGTAAAAGGAGAATAGCGTGCAAGCTTTGCGAAAGAATTGAAGCACACACTTGGCGTCGCCTGAGAGATGGATTGGGCACTGGTTTATAAATCAATACGAAGTGGATCCTTGTGATTGACTGCTCATGTGTTTGTAAATATTTTCGCGGTACCCTCAAATTCCGATGAATTTTTTTTACATCTTTTTGGGATCTGGCCTATTTAATATGGAGCTATGTCCTGTCATTCGTTCAACAGATTCCTTATTCACCTCGAAAGGTTCTGCATGAGGCTGGTTCATTAGGTTCTGGTGACATGCTACTTATCCATAAACTTGATGAAGATGAACGTTCGGTGAAGAGAATTGAAGCCTTGGTTGAACATTCACAATCATCAGAGGCATCTCCACGATATAGTTGAGTTGACATTATTGAATTGTTGTACATCCTATTTGTTGTCATTTGTAACAGTAGAATTAGATTTCATAAATCTCCTGTGAAAGATATTAACACTGCATTTGAATATTTGAGACAACATGATATGCGTGATATATTTCCATAATTTGTAACACGGATTCTTCGGCGAGCCCATGAGACTCTCAGGCGTTCCATAATTTTCATCGTATTCATACCTAGATCTAGATTCTTCGATCATGGAAAGAACGCCCTCATCTATAAGAAGAGGCAACTGCGGGTTTCTCTTCTTGTAACTTTACTTGTGGTGATCGTCGGTGATATCGAGAGAGAAGCAATAGAAATTTATTGCCCTTTGGCTATGGTGAATGTGAAGGCAATGGTGGTGTTATTGATGGCACTGTGTAGCTCATTCATGTTACAGACTGCTTATTGTATTTGGCTGCAACTCCTCAAGCATATGGGCCTCTGATGTGTTTTCAGGATCATTTCCAACTTCTTTTGTAGTTTTATCAACTGTTTCCGACTTTTCAGCATACACGGCTACATGTTCAGATTTAGTTTCAACTGAAGTGACTACAGTTTCAATATTTTGATTTTGTAACTTGGAGGGACAAGATATATCAGTGCTTATAGTTTCAACAATTTGATTTTGTACGTAAGAGGGGTAAGATGTATTGATGACTGTTGTTTCCACATTTATATTTTGTACGTTAGTGGGGTGCAATGTATTGACTGCAGTGCCAACATTTTGATTTTGTTCCTTGAATAGGAAGGATGTATTTTCAGTATTTTGATTTTGTACAGTGGAGGAGCATGATGTATTAGTGGGTGTTGTTACAGTATTTTCCTGTCATACCTTTGACTGAAAAGACAATAATTGCGAAAATGCCATAATTTGTTCACATATATCTTTGATATTTCTTGTGAATTTGGATTGAGATAGCTTTGAAGATAAATTATTCTGCCTAATGGAGTATTAAAGTATATAGAAGTTATCATCTTATTCCAAAAGTTGTATGATTTTACCATTTAGCCAAAACTTGGTGCAAATCGAAAGAGGAGCCACTTCTAATATCTTTAAAAAAAAGGTTAAAATAAGTGTATTTAACATAGTTTGATTTGCTGATAAAATGGGAAGAATTTATGGAGTATTAGAGTTATTGAACACATTAATACATTCTAGTGCCGAAAACATAGTCAACATCAACAAAGACATTATTCAGAGCTGCCTGCGTAATGCACATGAAAATATCGATTTTTTGCAGCTTGAATCATAGCTACAGCAAGAAGAGCTACATCAAAATAGACATCATTTTGAACCTGTTTTTGTTCAGAACATTGAGACAACCACCCATCAGCAGCAAGTCAATAATGTTACAGTTCATTCAAATAAAGCAGCAGTTGTACATGCAAATGCAGAAACTCAGTCTCCACTTCCCAAGCCCATCATCAGACCTTGGGAACAACTTATCCACAACAAGCACATAACTGGTCTCGGATATGACAAGGAATTGTCCTTTCATATTCCAGACTATGCCAAGCCCATTCTGTTTCAGAGTGCTAGATTCAGTCATGATAGTTCACCTGCTCCTCATGATAGTTCACCTCCAGCTGTTCCAAACTCTGTCTCTCTTCCATAACAACAACAACAACAAAAACAACAGATTGTAAAATGCCAACACTGTGACCGAGTTAGCCATCTGAAAGATCACTGTTTTGATCTTCATCCATGTAAGCACTTTCATAAAACTAGCCATTTGTCACACACATGCTTCAGAAACAAATGTCCTGCAAGAACAAAGATTCATCTTGGATGGATCGCTTCTTGGCAATGGGCATCAACAGCCAAGAAGATATTCCAAACACATGTCATAACTTGTTCCAGAGTATTGAACAATCTTGCAATTGAGTTTTCTCCATCATCTCACCTTGTATCTGACAAGGGGGGAAATGATGGTCATCTACAAGCTTCAGAGTCACATCAAGCGAGCCTAAGCCACAACCTGTCACAACAGTTTCAAAGTTGTAGCCAAAGACAAAGATGCCCCTAAACATGCCTTCAGTTGGTAATCTGGGACACTTCCTCTAGCAGAATACTTCATCTTCTTGCTAGTTTTGGAAGAATTCTGAGAACAAAATTGAGAACACTTCCTCTAGTAGAAGACTCCAGCTTCTTGCTAGTTTTGGAAGAGTTCCAGTAATTGCATTAAGCATTCCAGAGTTGGTGGTAATCCTTAAACCATCACAGGTTGAGACTTTCCTTTTCAGGTTGAAGTTCTCCATTTTATGCGGGGTGAGACCTCCCTTTATTGGTTGAAGGTTTCCCTCTTCAAAACAATAGGAACACTTCCTCTAGCAGAATACTTCAGCTTCTTGCCAGTTTTGGAAGAGTTCCGGGAACTGTACTAAGCGTTCCAGTGTTGGCGGTCATCCTTAAACCATCACCCTTTATACCAACATTTCAGAGAGCACATTCAGCCTTGTGCTGCCATGCATTTTTTGCACATTTTGTATTATAGCTCTCTTCTTGGACTCATACATAACCCTTCGAATTAAGGGGGGGAATGTTGGACACCTAATCCTAAATGGGTTAGTGTGGAAGCTGAATAGACTAAGTAGTCCAAGAGACCTTGGGATGTGGAACCCAACGATCACATGTTGTACTATAAATGCTAATCATTTGTTAATAAAATTACACTCTCATGATTTATCTTTCATATTTCTCTTGTTGTCCATGTGTGTTTAACAAATTCCATGCCTCCTCTAGAATACCACCATCCAAGGAACTTGAAGGCTCTCTGTTTATTAGATAAACAAAAATATCCGCAACATTTTCCCAAAATTTTAAGGGTAATCATGCATGCAATCTCATACACCTTGCACACTCCATGATTGTCATGTTCATCCTTTCTGATACACCATTTTCTTGTGGTGTTCTTCGAATTGTCTTCTCTCTATGAATTCCATGGTCTAAACAGTAAGTATCAAACACCTTGTTGCAATATTCACCTCCATTATCTAATATAAAATACTTCAACTTCTTTCATGTCTCATTCTCAACCAAATATTTCCATTTTTTAAAAGTGTCTAAAACATCAGATTTATTTTGAATATAATAAACCCAAGTTTTCCTAGTTACATCATCAATAAAAGTAACATAATAATGAGAGCCACCAAGAGATTATACTTAAGATAGTCCCCATACATTTATATGCACAAGCTCTATTTTTTCTCTCTTCTTTTCCCAACTCCGAGAAATCTTACTCTCTTTTGTTTTCCATAAACAAAATTCTCATAGAAATCCAAATGAACATGCTTCAAACATGGCATCAAATTTCTTGAGCGAAGAATCTGCATCCCCTTCTCACTCATGTGCCCAAGCCTATGATGCCATAGTTTCATGTCTTCTCATGTGGAGGTTAAAGCATTAATAGAACCATAAATATCATCGCATAAATACAATGAACCTACCTTATCTCCTTTTGATATTACCAAAGCTCCTTTAGTGACCTTTCAAGTTTTGTTTGTAAATGTAGTTACAAACCTTCACTTCCCAACTACCTTGTTGAAAGTATATATTTCTTTAGTATGGAATATGCCTTACCTCCTTTAGAATCCATTGGTTTACATTATGTTGTTTTATAAGTAACTTACCCATTCCAATAATTTTATAGGGTTTATCGTCACCTAGACGAACCTGTCCAAAATTTCCTTGAACATAGTCATGAAAATGGTTCCTATGGGATGGAGCATAGAATGAAGCCCATAAATCTACCACCCAACATCAATGATATTTCTAATGAAAGTATCAAAGCATCTTGAAACACATCATTTGTTACATTCGCTTCCTAATTATCCTCTTATTGTCCATCTCCTTCTTTTCCCTTCCGAGATTTATAGTCTTTCATCAAGTGTCCTTCCTTCCCACATTTCTAGCACACTATCCCTGATCTAGAATTGGATATGTCTTTCCTTGAATTGTTTCGATATCCTAGGCTCTTTCTTCTCTCTATTTTTGTTCCCCTAGACTCTCTAGTCAAAACATTACCTGATGTATCACCTAATATTTTTCTTTGAATTTCCTCGCTAAGAATATCACCGACAACATCATCAAGCTTTAAAGTACCAGCTCCAAAGACAAAATTGTTGATACCCATGATTAAGCAATTCCAACTTTCTGCAATGAGCACAAAAACAATGTATCCATAACTTCATCATCAAAATTTACCCCTATGAAACTTAACTAATTGGTAGTTGTGTTAAATTCATTTAAATGATCAACAATAGATCCACCTTCTGAAATCATATTAAATAAACGCTTCATAAGAAATACCTCGTTTGAGGATTTGTATAATACCTTCATTAGATCTTTCATTGATGTTTCCTTTGAAATGTTGAAGGCCACCGACACTGCCAAGTACAACCTTATTGTTCCTAGTGCTTTTCTATCGAGAATATCCCATTCTTCATCCATCATACTCATCGAATGCTTTTCTTTTCTGCTCAATGGTAGGTAAAGATATTTTTGATACAAATATTCCTCCATTTGCGTCTTCCATGATTAGTAGTTTACGTCATTGAATTTGCAACCCTAAGCCTTCCATATTCCGCCATTTCTCCCAATCGAACCAGGAACCCTCTTTCCTATGAGTTTATCAACCAAATAGACCTTCAACTCTCATACTAGTCATTAGAAATTAAATAACATATCAATGGAATGCATACAATATTGCGGAAACACAAACACAGAAATGCATAAAACAAGAGAGACACAGATATGTGGTTCACCCCATTTAGGTTACGTCCATAGAGAAACAACCAGTCCTCCTATTTATATTATCCAACAAACTAAAGGGATACAACCTACAACACATCTGTTATAACTTCCTCTTCACTCTTACATTGTCTCCTCTCATTTTCTCACGTAATGATACACAACCACAATACAATTTCCTTATATAAATCGAGGGTTGCCTTCTAGAGCAAAATACCCTAAATTAACATAAATCCTACCACCATATCCTCTGCCTAGCCCAATTTGACCAAGAAATTACAATATTTTACAAGGTAATCTATCTATAAATTTTTCTTTCGAGGGCATTTCCCTGGAAACCCCATCGGCGGGGGGGGGGTAAAAAGAGTGGTTTTGCCTCCCCTAGTAGCTGTATGTTGATCTGTGGTAGCATAATATGCGCTCTAGCCACGAAAATTGGTGGAGAGGCTAAGACACATGAGATCTCCACTACCCAGAAAGGGTTTGGGAAGATTCTAAAGAGTTTGAGAGATATTAAAATAATTGATATTTATAATGGAGTCCAAATTAAAATATTAATGTGAATTGATATAAGATTGTGTTAGAATGGTCCAAAAGTCATGGATCAAGACAAATCTAATCTTATTCGTTGATTAGGGACTTAATCTCGACCATTGATTTGTCAACGAGAAAAGTATAAGAGGAGGCTTGAGGGTCACTTAGAGAACACACCAAGAGATCAAGGTTTCAACTTTCTGGGGTTGGGTTTGCTAAGAAAGTTGAGAGAGTGATTAGGAGTTATAGCTGACAGGCAGTGAATACAGAAGCAAAGAGGTAGAGATAGTGTTGGGAGGATCAACGCAGTAGCTGGGAAAGCTGATGTAGAGGGTAGAAGCCGGAACTGTTGGGAACAGCTGGAACTGTCGGGAACAACCGGAACTACAAGGAACTGCCAAAACAGTCAGGAAAGTCGACGCAGAGAGCAGAAACCGAAACTAACGGGAATAGCCTGAACTACCGGGAACTACTGGAACTGTTGGGAAAGCTAACGCAAAGGAAAGAAGCAGGAACAACTGAGAAAGCTGACGCAGAGGGAGAAAATTGGAACTGTCGAGAAAGCTTACATAGAGGGCAGAAGAGGCTGGCACAGTCCCTAGAGGTTGACGCTGGGGTTTTTCGTGGGGCAAATTGGAGTTGAGGAGTTGCCATAGTGTTTATTCGGGGTTTTAGTCAGACCATTTCTCTCCGAAGGAGAGGTACTACTGCCGAGATTATTCTCTATTGGCTGAGCCAATTTTTGCACCCAGATTGTATTCAGAAACTACATAATAATAAAACCCTCAGATAGTTGCACCAATTTTCCCACATTGGGTTTTTCCGGGGACATTGGTCCAAAGCCAACGGTGTCACTTGTGTGCTTTTTTTGTTTCCTTCAGTTGATGATCTGTAATATGTTGAGCATTTACTTGTATTTATTTCCAGTATTTACATGGTAAATAACTTGTTAATTAACAGAACAAGGAGGTAGGAATAAATCAGAAAGTACATGAAGGGTTTCTAACGGGTTAGACTTAGAAATTCCAACACGGTAGTGGGTGGGTAATGCCCCCCACAACCCCCCTCCAGGGACTGGGATCTAAACACGACTGAAACACGACTTATGAATCACGAAGATAACCAGGATCCACACCCAACAAATTTATTTGAAAAAATATTGTCGATTAGAATGGGAGTATAGCTCAATTGTTTCTCCTACAAGTATTCAAGAATTTTGTTGAGCCACATAATCTCCTTGGTTGTTTCTGCAGTTGCCACATATTTTTCCTTTTTATGGAATCTATTGGAACTAATTGTTCCTATGATCTCCGAGAGAAATTTCATGATCCAAGACTCATAACATAGCGTGAAGAAGAAACTCCATTCTCCTTATCTCCATCAAAGTCTGAATCAGGATATCCAATCAAGATGAAGTCATCCACCTATGAATATTTGAGTCCAAAGTCTGTAGTTCCTTTCAAGTACCTTTTGCAACATACCAATGTCCTTTAGAATCCTTTTGTATAAACTTGAAAAGAATTACAAAAACAAATGAAATGTTTGGTCTAGTAATAATGAGGTAGATAAGAGTTCCCATAAGCTATCTATACTTAATTGCATCCTCAAATTCATTTCCTTCTTTAAATGTGAGCCTCATATTTTGTTCCATTGGAGTGGGAAATGATTGCATTTAGTCATGCCAAACTTGTTCAACAATTATCCAATATACTTCCCTTGAGAGATGAATATATAACTTGGATGTTGGGTCACTTTAATACCCAAGTAGTAGTGAAGGTGTCCCAAATATGTCATCGTGAATCCTTTCTTCAACTCTTTCTTTATGGATGCAATATAGTTCTCCTTGTTCCTTGTTATCAATAGATCATCTACACATATACTACAAGATAGACAACATTTTTTCCAACTTTCTTGACAAATAAAGTTACATCATCAAGATTAAAGTGTTTGAAATTTATATTCAGAAGATGCTCAGCCAATTTTTCATAACAGTCTCTTGGTGCTTGTTTTAGGCCATATAATGGGACATGTATTTATATGTTTATTATTTCAGTAGAGGTTTAGGTTACACAATTCACTTTAATTGTCAGAATAGGTTTGGTAGACTTACAAGGCTCTCCATGCAATATACACACGAGACAAGTTCCTCACACTTATTTTGATGACCTAAGAATTCATGGGGATTTGTGATTGAACGGAAGGATCTACTTACGGACAGTTCACAACTCAGTTACATGTCACCTCAAGCACCCACTTGTTCTCTGGGGGTGATTAGCTCAATGTCACTAGGTTGAATTTGAAACTAATTAATTCCGTTGCATCTAATTTTGCAACATCTTCTCAGAAAGTAGGTTGAAAAAATCCTCTAAACTACCAATCCTACGAAATCATAAAAAACACACAATCACTCTTACATAAAATTTAAAGGAAATCAATTGAACTTGAAATGCATTTAAAATACTTAAAGCAAGATAACAAACTAAACCTACTTACAAATTAAACAAGAAAAGTATTGACACATAACCACACCTTGAGGGGGCCCCTGCTTAAGGTCAACCTGTGCCTCAATGCTTTTAAACAATCAACACACGTGTAGAATAAAGTCTCCATATTCATCACAACTAAAAAAATATATAATTGCACAAATTAAAAGGAAAAACATTATGATGTATTAAATCAAAATGAGCAACATATATCATTCATGTGACAATCTTTATGTGCTACCGGGTGTTGGTATATATATGAAACTTAACAGTCTAAAATTGGTATTGATAATAACAAGGATCCATTTTGGCAAACCAAACATAGGCAGGAATAACAACATGCTAATAGTAGGTCAATAGATTCTAGTATCATGATTGTCATGAATCTTATCTATGGCTCCCAATGCCTGCGCGTTGAGCCAACACACTTGTGCAACTAAAGACACTAATGCAACTTGTAGACATAATTCATCTGAGATGCCAACACTTGGCTGGGATCAAAGAAATACCACATGCACTAAAAATAAAATGTCTAATACTTTATTAACAGTCTTTCTTACTGGAATAGTCATGTGTTTATGTAATTTGATCTACTGGTTTGCGATACTTATTTTTGTTGCGCACCCCAATTTTGTCCAACTATCACCGTCGAAATGATCCTCATGACTATGAAATAGATAAAGCCCACTTTTATGAACATCTAAAAAATGTTTTCAGACTTTACCAAAAACTCTTCAGATTGATTAAAACAATGAACCCTTTGAAAATTCTTGGTCTTCATTAAAGATACTCGATCTTTGATTATTAAAATAAAATTATCTTCAATCCGACGGTTAGGGTTTCTTCCTTGATGCTTGAACAAGATAAACATGGTCACGTGAAAACCAATATAAGGATTCAAGAAATTCTTCGGACACTGTGATTATTTCGCCCATTATTATATACAAAACAATGAAACCATAACTCATATATATATATAGATATATATCTATAATATATATATATATATATATATATATAATATATATATATATATTATATATATATATATATTATAATATATATATATATATATAATATATATATATATATATATATATATATATATATACCACACTGAGTCACATACACCTACATCTCAATACCTCTTTAACAAACGTTAACTTTAATCAAAGCAAAAGAAGTAAATAACTTAAGTAAATACACACACACACACTTGTAATCATAAAGTAGTGGGAGATATATATAGCGATCAGAGTCTGAAAATGAGGGATAATCAGGAAAAAAGGGTATTTTGGTGAACAAAAAGGATGTCAAATAAGTGACTCGTCATATCCCCCTAACTAACTCATTGCATGTCCTCATGCAACCTATTCTAATTTAGGAATACTAGATGTAGGTCACCCCAATTATAGGCAGGGTGGCCAAATTCCCTTGGTTTGTAGTATCCCAATATTTTATCCATCTATATTCAATTAGATCATTCTTCCTCTTCATCCCATTGAATTGGGGCTCAGTAGAATATTGCAGTGCACTAGATTAGAGGGTAGTGGAAGTAGATTCCTATCCATCATGAGCCATGTTTGAATAAAGAGTAGGTGTAGAACCTTGCTCGATTAAGGGCTAGGCTAAGGTAAGGGTACCCCATGGGATGTTTATCCTACAATAGTGGTGGTAACCCCTCCCAAATATTATGTGCAACTAAAAGAGCCTCCAAGGAGTAAGTGTGTGTCAACTCATGATATTTTGTAGCAGTGTACCATTGTTTATGGCGAATGGTAGTTGAGTCACTAGGATCTTCTCTTAGTCTCGACATATCATTGACAACAAGTCCAATCAATGGATATTCTTCTCGAACCATCAACCTAGCTTCTAGTTTTGTCCAAGAATAAAACTATAAGTTATTTTCCCATTTGAATAAATCAGTGATTTAGGACATGAAATCCCTTAGCTAAAGGTCCCTGCTGAAGGGGTTAGATTTCCAATGGGAATTATCTTGCAAGATGAAGTTGAATAAATACAATTCATATAGTAGATTATGATCAATTGTATATGAATTATGATATACCTCGATAAAAGTTTGTTGTTGACATATCTCATAAGGTTGGACATCTTTAATATTCCTCAGTTGAAAGGAAATCCACAAATCATGTAAATAGATAGGGTAAAGTCTAAAGGGAACCCAACAAGTGGAGGCCTCCATACCAATTTCATGAGATGCTTTTCTAAGTTTTTTTTTTTTTTTTGGTAGAGATCCATCCATTTGGTAATTTGAATTTTCCATTTTTCTCCCTATGTTAAATACATGGAAAACCATCTTTGTTTTAGTTTTTTATACCCTGCCAATCAATTTCTTTGTTAATAATACCCAAGTCAAAAATATCATCTTTGGTCTACCATTGTGGCATGTCTAACTTCAACTATAGAAAGGCATAGGTATTTGTAATAATATCAACCAAAATAACATTAATAACATGTTGAGCTTCTTCTGTATATCCCTCATAGAATGCTTTAGCCCTAGTTATAGGGTCTTCTTATTGCTCAATGGCATGAAGCAAGGCACTTAGGTTATCTAGTTTAGGCTTGTGTCGACACAATTTTGCTTTTCTTTTTTCATTTTTTAAAGTCAACTTTCTATTTTGTTTTAGAAGAGCCTCGTAGCTTAGGATGCAAAATTGAAAGGATTTTGGAGCCAAGGTCTTGCCTTTATTACACTTAGCCTTTCTGAGATCACCACTATTAGTCCCAAATGTGAAATTCGATAGTAACTCTTCAAGATTCTCTGCTTGTGATGGAGCTATGGGTTGAGTGCCTTCTTCACATTCAAAATTTCGAAGCTTCAACGTGGCGAACTATGGAATAATGGAGTTTGTATCACCTAGTGCTATCAACTCTTCCATAGAACCTGAGGTTTCATAGTTGGGTGTCGGTCCTTTGTCTTTCTATATCCACAAGGTTGTGTAACTCCTAGTGGAATATCATCATTCTGATGTAGAGGGGATTGTGAAGCTTCTTTGTTTGCCTCGTGGGAAAACCCTCGATTGAGGTTTACTTCTAAACCTGGAATGAAAAAATCCCATGGTATCTCTAGCATATGAAACTCCACGTCAATCAATATTTAATTAGCCCCTGATGGAACAACCCTACCTGAGGGTTCTTTTTCTTTCTCCTTACCAGTGGTACCATCTTCGCTAGGCATTTAAGCAGGTAGTAGGGCATGTTTAGGGGTTTGAGCCCCACTAGATGCATAAGAATCCAAATGTGATAATGATAAACCATAATGTATCTTCCTTCACATGTTATGAAATTTTGAATTACAAATAGAACATATTGCCATAGGGGGAGAAGGGATTCACATCGGATGCCTTTTCTCAAGTCAGGTATTGGGGATGGTTTTTGTAAGAAAGGAGACAAACTCTCACTGTCAATCATAAATTTCTTTGACCAAGCTTCATCATCCCGCGAGATCTTAGTTATAGCAGAGATCATGGGCTCGTTAACCATTATTTTGAGTTTCGTTACAAGTGCTCGAGCCCCATTATATGTTTGAGTGAACTTCAGGGTTATGGATGTGTCATGACCCTAAAACTAGCCAAGAAACTCAACCCATCCAACTTCCACAAAAATGTTCAAAACTTCAAGCTTTATCTGAATATCACTAATACTCTCTGGTTCCACCTGATTGATGGATCCTCCCACGTCGTCTTGTTCCTATAACATAATCCCTACAACCGTAACCCTTGGAGGATAATTATTTGGAGTGGTCAAATCAAAGTAATGGCAAGTTTTATCAAGCTACCAAATGACCACTTCACACGCTATAGAATAATGTAATCGTAAGGTGGTGAACTGTTCCATAATTAGGCACAATTATGCGCCCAATGATTGTTGATTGGATGCTAATGTGATGTCAACACGTGAAGAATGCTCACCTGGCTCGAGAACTATGAATACTGTGGAATTTCTCGGTCATGTGGGGTTGTCTGACAAGTCACTTAGTTGGCAATAAGAAAGGTCGAGTTATTATCCCATGTGCATGGTGATTTATATAATCCATTGGTAAATAAAATGCACTAAGATAATTTTAGCCTTTAACTAAGATAAGGAATAGGGATAGGATAGGTAAATTTCATGATGGTGAATTTCCTTTTTCTTCTAAGGGCTAATGGGAAAATATCAAAAAAGGGAAAGGATTTGAAGGCTAATGGGAAAATGTCGAAAAAGGGAAAGGATTTGAAGGATGAGTGAGATGACAGAGGTAAATCCAAGTACATATTATTACTTGCTAAGTTTCTTTAAAACCTTTGCCAAAGAAAATAAATCAAGGAATTGAAAAACAAAGCAAGAAAATAAATCAAGGGATTGTAGAAGAAAGCACATGAATTGTAGGAAGAAATGTGACATCGCCATATTTGTTTGATATCTTATAGGTGCTTTGTATGTGATTCTACAATCATCCTGAAAATAGCCTATATATTTATTAGGTGCCTCTTGTAGACAAGACATGTATAAATAACTCAATAAAACTTAATTTTATATGTTTCCTTTTTTTCTTCTCTCTCTCGACCTTGCCAGCGTGTATCTTGGTTTTTCGACATAGGTTTTTCCAACTACTCCTTCCAAGAAGGTTTTCACAGCCAAAAATATTTATTCCTAGTTATTTGCCAGAAAGTTGGTTTTCTAATATCACGTAGTGTCGAAAAAGCCCAAAACCAGGTTTTTGTTGCCAATTTTTTTTTTACTTGCAATCAAAGAAGGATCAAAGGGGTGCAGAATTTGGTGGCGAAGCCACCTTATCGATAATTTGCATGTCGACTTGTTTGACTAGCACTTGGATGAATTCCTCTTTCAATTGAGGATTTTGATATAGCCTTAATTGTTGTCCATTAGCCATTAGTGGAATTTGATCATCAATAATTGTGTGCAATTTAACGAAACCATTATCGTAGACTATGTCAACTTCATATGGCCCAAGCTAATGAGTGTAAAATTTTCTCTTGAAATCCTTATATCTCGAATTGAATAAAAGAGCCTAGTCTCCTTCCTTAAACTTATCTTCCTTGACGAGTCCATCATGCAATTTTTCCCTCTGTTGTTGATCAAGGGTTGTCTATAAAAGGGATTATTGGAAAAGCTCATCAAGCTCATTAATCTGATCCAACCAATTTTTTATTCCTTTGTACTTCCAACCTAACTTGAAGTTTTGATCTCAAATTTAATTAGAAGATCATGGTTCTCAATCTAGTGGGGCGACCTACAATACATTTGTATATCTACATAATAGGAGTCCCCATAGAATGTTGGAGGATATGACTCTTGAGGAGATTTTCATAGGAGTGAAGCCAAAGGTAAGTCATTTATGCATATTTAGTCCAATTTATAGTCACACTCTTATGGAGAAAAGTACTAAGTTGGAGCCCTTTTCAAAAAGCACCATATTTGTGGGCTACAGTGAGCTCTCTAAGGCTTGTCGATTTTACATTCTGGGACATAGGAAATTTATTGTCAGTTTTGATGTTAAATTTGATGAGGGAAAGACCTTTAGGAGGTCTCATGATAGAGAGCCAGTAGGGATAGAGGATCAAGAGAAAGATCATCCTAAGGTTGAGTATGGACTGACAACACCAGTAGTAGGGACATAGCCTGTAGATCTGGAGGAGGAATGAGATGTTCCCTTATACTAGGAGGAGGCCAAGATGGGCCAAGAAAACATTAAGATATGTTAAGGATCATGTGGAGGCACCCAGCATCACTTTCAGGTAGTGTAGAATACCAACAAGATTTTCTAATTATTGGCCTTGTTAAGTAGCATCAGTGAGTTTGAGCCTTCTACTTTTGAGGAGGATGCAAATGTTTAGGTCTAGAGAGATTACATAGTAGAGGAGTATATATTCATCATGAGGAATGATGTGTGGGACATAGTTCTTAGGCCTAAGGGAAAACTAGTGGTCGCTTCTAGATGAATCTACATGATCAAGCATGTAGTTGATGTTAGTGTTGAGAATTACAAAGTGAGGTTCGTGGCGAGAGGGTTCTCCCAATAGGAGCTAGTGGACTACAAGGATACATCCACACCTATCACTAGATATGCATCCATTAAAGCATTCATTTCCATTACTTCAGAGATGGGGTGGATAATATACTACATGGGTGTGAAGATTCCTTTCCTCAAGGGGGCGATTGAGGAAGATGTGTATATTGAGCGACATCGGGGATTTGAGGTGCATGGGAGATAATATCATGTGTGCAAATTGAATAATACCCTTTATGGGTTGAATTAGGCTCCACACTCATGGTACACCAGGATCAATGGATATCTTCTTGGTTTTGGCTTCGCCAAGGGCGAGGTAGACTCCAACTTTTATTATGTACTTTCAAGGGTGATCCACTCATATTGGTCCTTTATGTTGACGATATTTTCTTAGAGGGATCGAAGAAGCTCATAGGGATGTGTAAGGAGGATATTTCTTTGGAGTTTGAAATGAATTACATTGGCTTGATGCACTACATTTTGGGATTGGAGGTGTGGCAACAGCTAGGAGATATTTTCCTAAGGCAGGGAAAGTATGCAATTGATATCTTGGGGAGATTCGGGATATATAATTACAGGCCTATGTCTACATCAATGATCATTAATTTGAAGAAGTTAGGTGATCCTAAGTGCGACTCAAATCAATGGGATGGATAGGGATGGAATAAATAATGTAATGGAAAGGTAAAGCATAGGGGTATATATATATATATATATATATATATAAGAGAGAGAGAGAGAGAGAAGAGAGAAGAGAGAGAGAGAGAGAGAGAGAGAGAGAGAGAGAGAGAGAGAGAGAGGGGTTTAAGTGATGAAAAATAACTATATTTGTTTCCTATTCTTCTGAATAAATGGATAATCCAATGGTATAGAGAGAGAAAAGTTTTTTTCGCCTTAAAGGTAGATCCCACATTGTGTAGGTAGTTTATAGGTTCCTTGACGTATGTGTTTTACACCAGGCTAGTTATTTGTTTTTTTGTGAATACACTCAACTAGTTCATGGTGGAGTAGAGACAGGTTCATTGGGTGGAAATGAAGCATGCACTGAGGTATTTGTGAGGTAAAATGGACTTTGGGCTCAAATATGTTGGAATTGGTGGAGTAGAGCTGCAGGGGTACACCGATTCTAATTGGGCTAGGAGTGTTCTAGACATAAAATCCGTGTATGGACAACTTAGGATTATTCATGATCTCATGGTACAATAGGAAGTAGCAATAAATGGCACCTAGTTCAGCAAAGGCATAGTACATGGTGTGAGTATGGAAAGTTGTGAGGCAGTATGGCTTCACAAGATGCTTGCAGGTTTATTTGGTCTTGATATGGGGTGAATGGTGATTCCTTTTGACAATCAGAGTTGCATTAATCTCTCTGAGAATATTTTGTTTCATGATCGATACAAGCATATTGAGATCACATATCACTTCATTTGAGACAGAGTCCAAAGAGGTGTTGTGAGATTGCAATACATATCCACAGAAGAGTAGGTGGTAATTATTCTCACTAAGCCTACAGTGAAAGGGAAGTTTGTGAAGTACCAAGACAAGTTGGGGGTAGTGGAGAATCCCTTGCTTGCTAGGAGGGAGTGTTGAAGCTTGAGGTATCTTCGAAAGGTATTTTGCATAGGCTTGGTGTCGTAGCATGTAGAAGATCATTTATTCTCTATATGAATATTTATTCAAAGTTTTAGGAGGTTATTAGATTTAGTTGGATATGATAGATTCTCTCCAACTAGTTGGATGTTATTTTGGTGTGTGATTGAGATAGTCTCTCATTAGTTTGTTAGTATGATATGATAGTGTGTATATCTTGAGATAAAGCTTAATGTATTTATATGTAACATTGTTTAATGTTAATAGGACATTCAACACTAGTCTCGATTTGTGAAAACCACGTCCATGACAATTTCAAGAGCTATTAGTTTTTGAAATTTAAGATTTATGTGTCAATTTCGAATGTACATTGAGAATTTCAAGAGCTATTATCATGCATGTTTTGATTTATACCAATTGCAACATTTAAACTAGATTATGGAGGAATGTGTGGTTTATTTGTTATTCTTTATCTTCTCTTAAAAGGTATCTTGTTTTGGTTACATCTTATGTGTTTTTTCAAGTAGAATAGTTTTTCCTTGTTGCTTCAACAGGGTTATCTATAATCTAGTATAGGGTGGATGCATTATAAATGATTAAAATGTTTGATTGAATATAATGTTGATATCAACATATGCTTCTGAGAACCTTTTTCATATGAAATATCATTTTTGGATTTCTACATAGTGTAAGTCATTTATGCATGACCCATGATAAGTGAACTTAACTATGGGAAAACTCTATGGCTAAAGTAAATTGAGATAAAGTAGTCTTAAGATGGGTGACCATCTTGGAATTTTATGGTTATTAGGTGCAAGCCTTAGCATTGATGGTTGAAGCTACACAATTCATTTTACAATTCTCAATCTCATTTTTTCACCCTTGTGATCATTACCTAATGTGATGAGTGCTAAGTGAGGTACAATACTTTCTAAGGTTTTGTAAACATGATATCAATCTACATAGGCTTAATTATGAGAAAAACTATATGGTTAAGCATACTTGAGCCAACATGCTTGGGATGATGTTGACGGGCCAGATTGTACCTCCAATAGTAAGGGGATCTCCTCAGTGTAGAATCACAACTGGACTCCACACCATTTGGTATGGGAGTGTTAATTTTCCATTGTTCTATGCTAGAACAATCACTTAGCCCAATTATTTCTTCAATTAGCAATCACTTTTAAATAATTTTAATATTCTAGTAACAATGAGCAATTGTGGATAGAACAATAATTCAAATGCAATATAATACAACCAAGAACATGAGACAAAAGAGACACAAGATTTGGTTAAAGACCACGGAAAAAACCCACAAGGGGGAAAACCCTTTCAAAATTATTCCTTTATTAGATTGTCATAAAATGTTCAGTAGAGAGATATAATGTTCCAATTCAACCACTAAAGAGTCAAAGTCAATTCTTTTATTTATCAATAATCTATTAACCAATATCCAAGAGATGTTCCCAAAAGTCAAATCTGGTCAAATTCAACAACATTCAATAGTCAAATCATCTCCAAATCAACTTAGTCAATAGTCACACAATTCAACCTCCTTCGTTGGTATAACTTCAGTCAAAATAGTCCCAAAAAGACTCAGTCAAAAGAGAGTGAAAGTTGTGTTCAAACTTCAGTCAACAGAGTGACAGTCAACGCAAGTCAAAGTGCCTAGAAAATTTTTATTTCTTCACCAAGAGTGATAGTCAACCCAAGTCAAAGGTGGTCAACAGTAGCCCAAACAAAAATTCAAACGCAAAAAATCAGATCAACTTCCTTCCCTTCGTACGTGTGAGCTCAAACTCCTTAATTATAGGCTTGTATCAATCAATAAAGAGAGGAGAGAGAGAAGAGATGTGTGATGTGATAATAAAATGAGGTGATCTTGATGTGTATTTATATGTGACTTTGGAGACACAATTTTTCCTTTAGGTTGACCTATAGTTGTGTGTACCGTTGGGTTTTCCATTAAAAATAATATTTTTCCTTGACCAAATCAAATTCTTTCAAGGGAAAAGAGGGTCTTCTTTGGATGAGGAAGGTTGTCCAAAGGAGTGATTTTTTTCCTTGAGTTTCCAAATTAACACTCCCTCTCAGCTAGGGAGAAATTTCTAATTGAATCATGAATATCATCTCAGGAGTCTCATTATCATGATCAATGAACAAATTCATATCTCGTCTCTGCTCATCTTTGCTCATCTGCTGAACATTCTCAAATATAGAGAAGGAAAATCATCATCATAGGGGAGCTTAAATTACCACCCTATATCCAAGGACAATAACCAAGATATAATTTTCGTAAGGGAAATTATCACACTCTATCCTATTGACCTATGACAATAGGTGAGATCGACTTAAGGATCACACTCTATCATATCATCTAATGAAAATAGGCAAGATCGACTTGGGGATCACACTATGTCCTATTTTTTGTTGAACTTCTCATCTAGACCCTCAAGAGTCAAGTGGTAAAACACTTGCATCTCATCACTTGAGTGAGATACAACTTACCTTAAATGATAAGGATCACACACTATCTTAAGTCACCTCAACCCGTTGGCCAGATGGGGAGGAACAATCCAACTAACCCCAACTTGTGGATAGGATGCCAACTAGGGTATACTTTTCCAAGTCTCGGACTTGATGGTAGGGGAGATACCCACTTGTCATAAATGATAAGGATCACAGAAACACACCCTATAGTGACAATATGTGAGATCGACTTACCACAGGCATAAGGATCACACCCTATCCTATTGGCCAGAGTTCCCTCAACCCCTAGAGTTATCTAGCTCAATTCCTCTCCCTATGAGTTCAAATAGGGAGAAGAGCATAGCTTAATGTTCTCTATCAATTGGTACCCTTACTCGGGAGGGTCACATCCATTAGTCCAAGATGCTCTTTGAAGACCAAGAACTTACCTTTCAGAAAAGCCTTGGTAAGAATGTCTGTTATTTGGTCATCTATCAAAATTTGATGGAATCTCATTGCTCCTCTTTGCACCATATCTCATATACAGCGATACATGATCTCAATATGCTTCGACTTGTCATGAAACATAGGATTCTCTGCCAATCAGATCCCACTCTTGTTATCGCAATATATCACTATCGTATCTAATACCTGCTCAAACAAATCTCCAAAGAGATTCCTCAACCATACAACTTGACAACTCGCCATGTTGGAAACAATATTATCAACTTTAGAAATACTTAGGGAAACAAACTTCTACTTCTACTCATCTGAGATATCATGGGAAATCCAAGGCTAAAATAAGATCATGAAGTGATTTTCCTATTAATAACATTTCTAGTTGAATCAACATCAATATATCCATGCAGCCTCACATCTCCAGAAGTATATCTCAGACCAATACTAATCATCCCATGCAAATATCTCAACACATGCATGGCAACAATCCAGTTTGCATGAAGAGGCCCAATCATGAATTGACTCATAATGTTAACTACAAAACATATATCTAGATGGGTGTTCACTATAACTTCAATGCCTCAATCAACTATCGATACTTAGAGGGATTCGCCAAATCAAGGTATGCCACATCTCCACATAACTTATTGAAATTAATCTCCATTAGAGTGGTCATGGACTTGCATTCTACCATCTCAAATCATTCCATAAATTTCACAAAACATTTTCCTTGAGAAAGGAAATTCTCTCCGAGATTTTGCCACACTTCTAATCCCATGAAGTAATGCACGAAACCAATATATTACATTTTGAATTCACATGCCATCTCCCTTTTACACTTGAGCATCAAAGGCTCACTACCTATCAATAATAAATCATCAACATATAAAACCAAAATGAGAGGCATACCTTGGACCACTTTGAAGTAGAGGTTCAGGTTAGCATTGCTTCTTGTGAATCCAAACCTCACCAGATAATTATCAATATGAGAATACGTAACACCACCTCCCACATTTACTCGCTTTCACCAATGTGTCAGGGTAAACATTATCTTAGGGCTACTATGACATGACTCAAACTCCTAAGTACAATTAAGGAAGTAGAATCAACAAACTAAGACTTTACTGACCATCCACAACATCCTACATGTGCTATAGGATCCATAGATATAGAGAAACCATCCAAAGATTCCAATCCTTGAGCTGGACCCCTCCTTCTCTGCCCTGGGCCCTCATCCACACCCCCAACAAGGCCTACATGTGGTTGGGAGCCTCCAACCGCATGCACAAGCTTGAATCCATGCGGTTGTAACCCAAAGTTTCTAGTTAGGAGCTAGCGGTTCTAAATTCTGACCCTAAATTCCAAGTCAACCTCCAGACCACTGCTCATAACTCCCTGTAACTTCTCAGATGCATAAATGACATAACAAAAAATCTAGACATACAAATTTGAAAGCAACACTTGACCTAACTAGGCCTAACCATCACAGTCATTTCGTCAAACACATCAAGAACATGTAATCTATATGTCATGAATGCATATCTGAACATAAGGGTCTGATACTTATTTGATAATCATCAAGAAGGTATAATACCCTCTCATAATAGTTGCAATAACATTTCTTAGGTCATGCATTCATTAACCATTCATCAATAAATCAAATACATCAAGAGCCATAGCTAGAACCTGTTATGGAACCATGCTTATAACCAACATATAGCCAGAATCATAACCATGATAGAACAACCAAAAAATCCACATAATAACAAGTACAAGTACTCATGAAATATAAGAGGAAAACATATCTTATTAACATATGCAAAATCCAACCAATTCTGGGACTTCCATCTACCACCCGACCATAGAATGAGTTGAACCAAATCTGTCTTTCAGTCAATCACCCTCGTTCCATATTCCAAGCATGAATGTGAGACTTGAAACCAAAACTACTAGGGCTTCTTGGCGATTAAACCACCTCCACCCTTAGGCTTTACCGCAATCCTGCCAAAACTAGTCAAGGGATTCCTAGGCCCAAAACCAGAACATAAACTGCCAGGATTTACCGCAATCCCGCTAAAACCAGTCAAGGGGTTCATAGGCCTAAAACAATCTTGGATTCCTTAGAATTTCTTCACCAATACCTTCAGGAGTTTTCCCATCTCCACCCTCAGGATTTACCGTAATCCCACCAAAACCTTTCAAGGGATTCCTAGGCCCTTTGGAATTTTCCTGAGACCACCTCACCCGGTTCCAAAACCATCTCGCAATCCAAAACTCAACCGAATGATAGAACCCCATCACACCATGGCTATCCATAAATGGCAAGGCAAGGCTGAAAATATTGTCACAGTTGGCAAAACCCATTCCAATAACAACAAAATAACCAAATGCATACATGCATGTACCATGCATTAACAAACTAGCTAGGAAATCACACATACAACCTGTTACCTGCAATTATTCATGTTGAAGTTGTTTGATCCAAATTTTCCTTGCATGTACCTTACTTTTCTTTGTTTCCTGGTCCTTCCTTTACCTTCCTTTCTCCAATGTCAGAGTTCTCTGTGGACGATCTAAGTGTGCAAGAGTATGAGATAATAGAGAGAGCTCCAAGATACAACTGAAAAAAAAGCTATGAATTGATCCTCAGAAGCCTTTTTAACATTGAGGCCTCTATTTTCTTCAATTTCCTCTTTTTTTTCTTCAGTTTTCCTCTCATGCAATTATGTGACCTTTCATTTCCCTTTTCCCCTAATTTCCTTTATTTTCATAAATAAAATGATAATAAATGCCTCTTCATCTTTTCAAATCCTTTGTCAATGCCTTTGCCAATTTCCTTATCCATAATAAACCGAAATGAACACCCACTAGGATATTTTTCCCAACATTCACCTTGGAATACGTGTCCCAGGGACTTAGTCTTATTTTGTTTCTATTAACTTTATTACACAAACTTTTAGCATGGGGTTGTTACAGACCCCTCCCCCTTAGGGGAACACTGTCCTCGGTGTTCTATGACACCTATAACCAACAATACCATTGAAAACTAAAACATACTTCCCATGGAGCTTTATAACTTAGCTCGATGCAATATTTACAATGGGCAACCTGCTGAGAAGCAAAACCACCATGACAAACATGACAACATAACAACCATACCTCTTATTGGAGCTTTATAAGACAACTCAATATAGTATTTACAATAACAACCATACATAAATATGTACATATACCAAAACAACTTTTCCTCAACCAGAAAACAATGAAGGATACATAGCCCGCATCTGATCAGTCATCTCCCATGTAGCTTCATCGGGCTGAAAGTGCTTCCATTGCACTTTAACTTGCTCGATTGCTCGATTCCGGAGCATGATTTATGTCTATTTCAATATGAACTGAGGTTCCGGCTAGAATTCTCCTTCTGGTTCCACCTGCAATACAGACTAATCAATCACATGATCAACATCTTTCACATACTTCTAAAGCAATGACACATGGAAACATCATGGACTTTCACTGTCAGAGGCAGTGGAAGTCGATAGGCTACTGGTCCAATCCTCTCAAGAATATAAAAAGGCCTGCAATACCGAGGTGCCAACTTGGCACATGACCCAATCCTCAAGGATCTCTTCTTGGGCTTGATGCACAAGTACAGATGTTCCCTAACCTGAACTTCCCTAAATGCCATGTGTTAATCTGCATAACTATTTTGTCTATCTTGTGTCACCTTTATATTCTTCTTGATAACTTTCATTTCATGTTCCATATCCACCAACATGTCTGGTCCAATCAATACCATGTTCACTGGATCACCCCAGCCAATGGGGGTGTTACAACTCTACCCATAAGTGCCTCAAATGGACTCATCCTCAATGAATTCTAATAACCATTGTTGTAAGAAAACTCAACCAGTGGAAGATACTCCTCCCACCTCCTCTACTGGTGCATAACATATATTCTCAACATGTCCTCTAGAATCTTGTTGACCCTCTTTGTCTATCCATCTATCTGCAGATGATAAGTTGTATTGAAGGCCAAATTTGTACCCAAACCTACAAATAACTCCTTCCAAAACCAGGAAGTGAACTTGGCATCTCTATCAGATACAATCTTCTTAGGAATACCATGCAATCTTACTATCTCCCTGATGAAGACCTAAGCTACCTCACTAGCTGAATAAGTAGACTTAACCACTATGAAGTGAACTACCTTTGTTAACATGTCAACTACAACCATGATGGACTCATGTTGTTTCAATGTCCTCAGAAAAATTGTAATGAAATCCATGGAAATCACCTCCCATTTCCATTTTGGAATCAGAATCAGCTGCGATAGACCACATATATGCTTGCACTCTACTTTTACCTATTGACAATCCAAACACCTTGCGACAAACTCAGGTGCCTCTTTCTTCAAATTCGTCCAATATTAGAACTTGTTAACCACTGTCAGAGTCTTTTGATATCTCGGATGACTTGAATACAGCTTAACACGAAATTATCGCAAGATAATCTTCTTGAGTTCACTATTGTCCGACACATAGATCTTGTCCCTAAATCTGCCCAAACCATCTTCCATGGGATGATAGCCTATATCCTATTCACCTATACCCTACTGTCGTAACCGATGCTTAAGCTCTCTGTACCTATCATCCTATTGTCCTGCCTATAAGATATGATCCTGTAAATTTATCCCACATATACTCATAGCCTTTATGTGATTCACCTACACTCTTCTGCTAAGGACATATGCAACCTCGTGCTCTTTACCATTAATGTACCTGATCTCGAAGTCAAACTCACTAAGTGTGGCCAACCATCTAGCTTGCCTAACATTCAAATTAGGTTGGTCAAATAATACCTCAATCCACTGTCATCACTCCTCAACATAAACCTCCTACCAAGAAGATAGTGCCTCCACATATTCAATGCATGGATGATCGTTTCCAACTCAAGATCATGCATCACATAGTTCTACTTGTGCTCATTCAGTTTCCTTAATTCGTAGCATACCACCTATCCCTCCTACATCAGTATCCCACCTAGTCCTCTATTGCAATCATATGTACACACCGCGAACTCTTTATTTGGATCTGCAATCTTCATAATTGGAGTTGTTATAGACCATTTCGTCACATATGGTCAATAGGCCTTCAAATGGATCAATCAACATCCTTTGACCCCTTTTAATCATCCTTGCACAAAGCCCTAAGCATGACTCATTCTAAACCTTGAGTTTCTGTCTGAAAACACCTTGTTTAGTCATTTTAAGGACCAATGCACCCTGGTCTCTTACTGGCTAGTGTTGACTACCAGGTTGCCCTACTATGCACCTACGCTAATCACAAGTAGGTTTCTCAATTTTGGGGGTGCACTAATTCTAGAAATTTTGGAAAACAAAAAAGAATCCCAAAACTTCCTCTTCGAGAAGCTTTCGGGATCTGTTGTAACCATTTACCTCAGATAAAAGTCTTGAATCCTATCGTATCCTACCTTGGAGTTTTCATCCCTTATCCCTTGATCTAGTCCTCCCACCAAGAGTGGATCTTAAGCCTAGATTAGTAAAAGGATAAGAATTAATGAAATACCTCCTTCACCTATATATTTACTGCCATCCATATGCAAGGGGTTGTTTTTTGGAGAGTGATTCTACCCTAATTCTATTATTGTGAGAGATATCTTTCAATGCATTACGGTGATTAGAGGTGCACTTTGTGACAAGGAAAGGACAAGTAAACTTGGAGTACCTCTTCTATAAGAGCAACACCTATTTTTGGTTGTAACTCACTCCATTTATATTAATGCAAAGAGTCCTTTATTTTCCTATATATGATGTTATGGTTTCATATATTTCAATACCATGTTGATCTATTGAATAAAGTGATTAGATTATGTTGTATAGAATTCGTGGATCATTGAATTATGTTATCTGACTATGTAGGTTCTAATTATAGTAATTGGAGCTAGGATTGGAGAATTCAAGCCAAGGAAGGAGCGAAGCATATGGAAGATTCCAGGTAGGCTTCATCCCATTATCTATTTACTTTAAGGAAAGCATTAATCCATTTGTCTTTCTATTGTTCTAGGTCAGTCCACCTAGCCTAGGGAAGATAGTTTTGTTCGCAGTCATAGATTATTCATAACAAATTGGCAACTCTGTTAGGGAATGATGTATTCCTTTGGTGTTTTCTTGTCCATTGTGCTTGTCTTAGCTCTTATTCATACCTTTACTATCTTATTCACTCAATAACAGACCTAGGAATACCTTTCATTGAGTCTCAATTGCTATCCTTGTGTCAGAACTTTGCATCCCTAGACCAACACACCCTATGGTCTACTGACAAAGCATTGCACCCGATCTGACCCTTATTTGTGCCTTTGTTGCATAGCATTGGTGCCTTCTTTGCACCTGTGTTGGCCCTTGTTCATGCACAAGTTTTATTTTGTCTTGATTTTCTCTCTGATCAGTCTAGTTTCAGATGCTCTTCCTTGAGTCTTTGAGTGTCTTTTGGTCTCTCTAAAGCGTCCATTTGGTTTTATTTCATTTTAGTACCTTTTTTAAGGATTTGATTAAATATTTTCCTTTGTTCTTACAACTAGATCATTTGCAACTATTTATATATATATATATATATATATTATATATATATATATATTATATATATATATATATATATATATTATATATATATATCATTGAAAGTTTAGATGAATTGGTGTTCTAATCATTGTTTTGAGAAGCTTGTTTGAATCAGTGATTAGACTTTGCATCTCATTTTTCTTGATTTTCGAAAATTAAGTGACTTGAAAAGAAAAATATTTGCATTGGCATTTAGGGTTTAGTGTGTGCATCAAAATTGGAACAATTGCATTTAAAAGGGAATTTCCATTTGCACATTTTTTGTTGCATATTGTTTTTTGCATAATCTTTGTCTCTTCCCTTCCCTAGATAGATTTTCATCGAATTAGAAAGATTTGATTTCCTCATTCTAGTTTGAATTTTAGGATATTCAAGTGACATTCGTGGTGAGCCCCAAAATTGAAACTTAATTGAAGATAAACATTAAAATTTATTGAATCAACCTAAGGAGAATTTGTAAGATTAACACAAACATTTATAGGTCTAGGCTAGAGACATGTTTTGGATTCATTAAAAATAGGAGTTGTCACTGTTTACCAACGTTCTATCCCGAGGGTGAAATCTCATTCCATGTACATGAGTGTATAGGATTGTTCTCCACTTACCTTTGGGTATTGTCAGCTTTGTTGGCGTTTGGCCCAAAAATGGATCCAAAATACTCCCAAAGTCTCCAAAGTTTGCTTAAAATCATGCAAAGGGATCCAAAAATGCTCTTGAAATCTTCAAAAGTGCTTAAGATCATCCCAAGATCGAAACAAGCGAGGGAGGAGAGCCCTTGGAAGGGAAGAAATGCACTATCGGGAGGCTAAAACACTTCAAAATTAGTCAAAAACCCTTATCACAGGCTTAAAACTCAAGAACACACAACTGCCGTTAGATATGGCTGATCAACGGCCCAGATCTAAGCAGAAAATCACAAATCGGTGGTCACAGGCAGTGGTAATCAGCGCTGGACACCGCCAATTAGCGATCACCGATGATCGGATCGACGGGTCACAATCGGTGGAGGCAAATCGATGGTATTGGCACAGACAATAAGGAAGTTGCGACTGTGATCGGCAATTTAACATGGACCTTCAATCGCACGTGCAGATCGACGGCCCACGTTACATCGTTGGATCGCTATTAGCTGAAACCAAAGGGGCGTGGCCTTTACATATATATGCATGCGACTCGATGGGCCGGACCCGATGACATTATAAATGATTTCTTATAAAATTTCAGGTCCATGCCAAAGCCTTGTTTTAATGCTTTTTTCATGTATTTCGTTATACAACGAAATACAAAGGAACCATGGGGTAGTGCGATTGCGATGAAGCCCAGACCTGAAAGGGTCTGGGAAGTAATATATACATTTTCAAGTCCGCCAAAGGCCGGTTTTTATGCATATTTTACGTATTTTCATTATATAACATAATACGAAGGAAGCCTGAGGTCGAGTGCGAAAAGCGACAACAATCCAAGGGCGGACCCGATAGATAAAGAAAGCCATGTTTAATGACTTTTTAAGGTCCTGAAAAGCAGAAATGGGCGGGTTTTTTGCTATATGCAGCATTTTCTGTATATAACAGAAAAACACCAATTCATAAATGTTTAAAGGATTACACAGGCCCGAAGACCCTTTCCATTATCTAACAGAGGCCGGGAGACAGGGATAGAGGCCGAAAGGGGAATAGAAAGACCCATAGCACGCGAAACTCACCTCCAAAGCAACAAACGATAATGGAGCATCAATAGACAGCGCAACACAACTAGAAACAATCATGGAACCACAACACAACACAACCCGAACAAACATAATGATTGTGGGGGTATATCTGGCACGGGAGAACTCCCAGACAGTGCAGCAAGCCACCCAAAATATCTAAAAGCTGTTACTCTTCTGTCAGAAAGAGAAAAAACCTCAAAGCCATGCTTGCCTTTAGGGAATCAAATAGTTAAACAAGACAGAGGGATAGATTAAAACCTCTCAAGCCTCAGAAGGCTCAGTATCATTGTAAAGGCTATAAATATCTAAAAACTAGATGTAACAAGGGTTAAAACTTTTGGAGGCTGTAGAAACTTTGCTACTCAAGCTTCTCATCTTCATTCATTAGTAATACAAGCTTCTTTTGTTGTTATATGTTCAATGTCCATTTCTCTTCTATTCTAAGCCTGCACTTGAACAATTTGTTCATGTTTTCTTTTGTTTCTAAGGCCAGATAACTATCATCTTATCTTTGCTTTGATGATTTAGATTTGCAAGCTTCTTTATTGCCTGTAGCTAGCCATTCATATGTGGTCATATATGCATATGTCGGTACAGTCAGTATTATCTTTTGCTTCCTGTCGCTAGCCATTCATTTATGTTTATGTATGCATCTGCCGGTATGGTCAATATTCTCCATCCATTCATTGAATCTACAAACTGTTGAGCATTAGTGGTTTAAAGCCTTGTAAGCTGAGGGTGTTCATGCATGTCTTGAGTTAAAACATAGTTGAAATGGTTATCTATCTTGATCCAAACCATCATTTATTCCAATATTTCAGAGAACAATATTGAAGATTATATGTTACCAGGCAGCTCTGAGCTGCAACCTAGGAGAGTTCCCTGGAGTGATAACAGGTATATTGGATGGTGCAATATTCTTCACTGCATGATAAATAAACAAATCATTCCTCTGATGAGAAACGAAATCCTCGTTACCCCTGCTTGATTTGCAACGGGGAGCACTTTACTCGTGACTTTCCTCACTACGATGAAGTGAATCACTTTCTAAAATCCTCCACTTCTCCCACTTTGTTGACCAACTTGTTTCCAAATCAGGAGACCCACATGGTTGCTCAGGACCCTTCTTCCTCTAACACAATTTTAATGGTTTCCTCCACAAAGCATAAATCTGATATTATGGTAGCTACTTGAAATAAGAACTATGGTAATTCAAATCCTTTGAACGGTCAAGCTACTAATCAACCTACCAGTTAAACATCACCTCCATCCAATCCTTCTCCACCCATTATTCCTATGGAGTTAACTATTAAGCCTCTGAAGGGAATTATTTATAAATCTGATTTCAACCCTCCTGCTAGGGTTGCTCGAAATCATAATGTAGTTGAAGACTTGGTTCAGTCTCCATCAGCTATGTCGAACCTTGAGGTATTGCAAAACTGCCCCACCCAGAAAAAGGCTTTTCTTTCAGCTATCGGATTTGTGAATCCTTTGAATTCCAACCTAGTTGTTTTGAATCATGAAAAATATACCCCTCACCTTCCAACTCAATTGCCCTTCATCATCCAATTCGTCATCCGGGGTAAGAACATTTGTTGTTCTATTGTGGACAAGGGATCCTCGAACTATATCATGTCTATGTCTTGCTGGAAAGCGATTGGTCCCCCTTAATTGACTCAATCACCTGCCACATTGAAAGCTTTTGATGGGAGAACATATATGCCTTGTGGTATTTTGAATTCCTTACATGTAGAATTAGGGGGAAAAACTATATCCACAGAAGTGGATGTTATTGATAGACCTCCTGATTATAATATTCTATTAGGTCGCATGTGGGTTTATGCCATGGTCGCGGTCATTTCAACTTATTTTCATATGATCGCCTTTCCTCTTAAGGGCAAGATTGTGGTCACTGACCAACACACCTTCTTCACCTATGATTCTCATGTTACTAGAAGTGTCCCGCTTGTACGGGAAACTCTACATTCTTATCATCATGTCGGGGTTGGACTACTGAAGGATTCTTCACTCATGGGAACCTTTTCGCTTCCTCCTCCTCCACTTCTGGACAGCTCATCTTCAGTTTCTTATATCAATATATCATCTTCTACTATCCAGACTGATCCATGGATTGTACCAAATGAATCTAGCATCCATAGTTTTGTCGACCAAATTTTTCTTAGCCCCGTTGAGCTTGATTACAAAGCCATCTATTTGTATTACATAACTCATACCTTCTCTTCAATCAATTGGTTTGATCAATCATTGGATTATGGCACATCTTCAGATCCATTATCTCGTATATTCTCTACTGATGATAACACTATGGAGATCATGATGCCAGATGATGCGCCATGGGGTGATCATCACCATCTTTCCTCCTTACCAAATTCCATTGAAGATAATCTCAGTGATGTGTATTTACCCAATACCATCGAGTCCTTTACGAATTTTGTTTCTATTCACAAAGTAGATTCTGAAAAGAATCTCTCAAATATTGAAGATACGATACCTCTTGGTATCTTTGTTAAACTGGGTATTGTCGAAAAACTACACATTGGTGTGTCTTGCACTCCGTCCGAGATTGAGACCTATAAATCTCTACTTCAGGACTTTCGTGATGTCTTTTCCTAGACCTATGAGGAAATTCTAAGTATCGACCCAAATATAATGGTGCATGAGATTAAAACATATCCTAATGCTAAACCATTCTAGCAACATCTTTGTCCAGTCCGTCTAAAGAAGGATGCCACGATAAAGCATGAAGTTAGAAAATTCCTTCATGTTGGTTTCATCTATCCCATTCCTCTGACTGATTGGGTGTCAAATATTGTCCTTGCCATGAAGAAACAGGGGACAATCCATGTATGTTTCAATTATCAGGATGCAAATCGTGTTTGGCCAAAGGATAACTATTTGACCCCATTCAACGACGAGATTGTTGATGATTGTGTGGGATGTGAAATGTATTCATTCATGGATCGGTTCTCTAGGTATAATAAAATCAACATTCTCCCAACAGATCGACCTAAAAATGCATTTATCTCTCCCTAGTGTACATTTTCCTACCGGGAACTCCCATTTTGTCTAAAGAATGTTGGGGCCATGTTTCAACGGGAAATGGATTATGCTTTTCACGATATTAAACACATCGTGCAACCTTATTTGGGCGATCTCCATGCTCATTCTAAGTGCCGGGCTTATCGCCTGATGCATCTGAGGGACATTTGAATCCACACAAATGTGTGTTATGCGTTAGTTCTAGTTGACTTCTTGGTTTTGTTATTTCAAAACATGGAATTCGTATTGATCCTCTGAAAGTACAAGAAATAGCTTCGACGATTTCTAGGGAAAGCTAACTTCCTACGAAGGTTCGTCCCTAATTACGCTGAGTTGACCAAAGGATTTACTTTCCTGCTTAAAAAAGGGGTTCCCTTCCATTGGGACAATGTTGCTTAGAAAGAATTCGATGCCCTAAAAGATGTATTGGTTCGAGCATCTCTCTTATATCCCCCTCATTACCAGCATGAATATTCCTTGTATCTTGTTGCTTCCATTTCTACTAGAACAATGTCATTGGTCTAGGAAGATGATGTAAGGACAAAACATCCCATATATTATCTGAGTCGAAATCTCAATGATACTGAAACCTGGTATACCCATGTAGAAAAGTTGGTTTTGGCGACCCTTCAAGCCGTTCAAAGGTTCCGCCATTGCATATTGCTTTGGAAAACTATGGTTGTTTAAGATTGTAACCCTATGACATACATTTTGTCATGTCAATTGTTGGGGGGGAATACTCTAAATGGATTGTCATCTTGCAAGAGTTTGACTTGGAATTCATCAAATCCAAGTCAAAGAAATCCCTAGTTTTCATTGAGCTTATGTATGAGTTTCCTTCCCCTAATTTTGAATTGACATTTGACGATTATATCCCTAATGATTCATTGTTTCTAATTTCATCATCTGACCAGTGGTATGGAGAGATTCTAATATATCTCTAGACCCAAAATTTTCATTTTGATACCTCTTGCTCAGGGAAATGACGTATTCGATATCAAGCCAAGAATTACATCATTATTGGTAACACCCTTTATCGACACGATATTGATACGATTTTACGAAGATGCCTCACACATGAGGAGGCCAAGAAAGTCCTTAATAAATTTCACTTGGGGGCATGTGGAGGTAATTTGTCTAGCTATTCTACTACGCATAAAATCTTACACGATTAATTTTTGCCTACCATTTTTCAAGATTGTATTCTTGTTATCCATAAGTGTAATGCATGCCAAATTTATGATCGTAAGACCCACCCTACGCCTGCTACATTGCATCCTGTTATCATCGTAGGATCTTTTTCAAAGTGAGGTATTGAATTTATGACATGTAACCCTCACTCATTTGGGGGGCATGGTTATATCATTTCCGCAATATATTGTTTTACTAAATGGGTCGAGGTGATGCCTACATTTAACAATACTGGTGAAACAACTACATATTTCTTTTTCAATCACATTATCGCATGGTTTGGTGTTCCGCAAGCCATAGTTACGGATCATGGAAATCATTTCCAGAATCATATGATCACCAAACAAACTGTTAAGTAGGGACTTTCCCATGAAAGTTACACTCCCTACTATCCTCAGGGTAATAGACAGGTTGAAGTTATCAATAAAGTTCTCAAAAATATTATTCAACGTATGGTAGGGGTCCATAAATCAGACTAGAATTTGCTTCTTTATGCTTCCTTGTGGGCATATCAGACCTCAGTAATGATTGCTACTGGATTTACACCCTTTCAATTGGTTTATGGTGTGGAAGCAATCCTTCCAATCGAATGTGAGATTTTGTCACTGAAACTAGCTATAGAACTTCTTCCTGCCACTTCTATAGAAGAGGATCGTCTTTTACATCTAAACTGATTAGATGAGACATGATGTGATGCTGCTATAGCTAATGAAGCTCATAAAAGATTTATAAAGTCATAATATGACAAAAGTGTCAAGCCTCGTGTCTTCTCGGAAGGAGACCTTGTTGTTTTATATGACCAAGAATTTGATAAGTTAAGATTAGGAAAGTTCCAACCTATGTGGTGAGGTCCATATATTTTTAAGCGTGTTTTTTGCAAAAGTGGCCTATGAGTTAGTCGATTTTGATGTAATTCTAGTAACGCATCCTACGAATGGCATGTACCTAAAAAAATACTATGCTTAATCTCATGCGTAGTAACATTGTGTACTTATTGTGTATATGTGTGTTGAGTATGTTTTTGGTGTGTATCTTTAGAGTTTCCTAAGGTTTCTGTTGATCTCTTTTACGTTTGTTTTTCATATGTTGGCATCCCTTGAACCGTATTTTGGTTATGTTGATGTTTCTAGTCGTAGTACTCGGAACCTATCCTCCGCAACGTGGGATCTCTTTTCTCCAAACGGTGAGTTAGTGAGTCTACAAGGGATTTGTATTGGTTGTTATACAAATAACATCATTGAATATAGCACAATGGTCAAGCTATTGTCTGATGCTATTTCACATGGTAACCATCATTTAGTCATGAAACTTGACTCACAGCTTGTGGTACTACAACTTGCTAATGTTTATTAGGTAAAAAGTCCTACCATCTTGCATATGTTTTTAAGGGTTCTCCTTCTAGAAAGACATTTTGATTTCATACAATATGAACACATTTCTAGAAATCTAAACACATTGACAAATGCACTTGCTAATCATGTTTTAGATATACATTTGCAATGAATGTAAATAAGTTTCAATACACATCACATCTATTGAAAGCATAATAGGAACATGGAAAAACTGAATATGTATATCTATATATATATATATATATATAAAGTTTGGTTTTACTAAATTTGTGCCCGAGACACATATGGCCACACAACCCATATAAAAAAACTACATGAAAATATCTAAGTAGACTAATCAAAGTGCTCATGATAACAAGCCACTTCACGAGCTATCTTGTGCAGTTGTTGACCAATCCGTCTAGGCACTTTGATAGTATGTTGCCGAAGTTGCATCAGAATTTGGTCGATCACTGTCTCATCTATCTTTTGTGTCAACCCTTCCATGTAATGCTCCACCTCTGTTAGGATCTCGGCTACATTAAGATCCCATAGTGCATCTCGTCCTACTGCAACAACCTATACTGGTTTTCCTATCGCCTGTGGCTATTCTCCGGCATGACAGAGATATGAAGCACCTATCAGTCGAACAGGGCCAATATCTGCATGGACAAATCAATAGTTGAGGTCTCGGAAATATCAAAAATACAAAAAAATTGTAAAACTTTCAAAAATTCAAATGGTCGAAATATCTTACCAATAACATCCCATCGCTCACCCTCAGGGAGCACGAGCATAGGGTCATCAAAGAAATCTACCTTACATATGGATAATCATTGATCATAATGAATTGTATGTGCATCCATACAAATAAGGTTGGTGAGAAGTTAATCATTGATGGACCTACATGTTGGGACATATGATCTATCCACCTCCTCATCCATGGAACCCTCGGATCAATGGGCTTGAGTGTAATCTATTGAGGTTGTAGCAATGGAACCCACTCTTGGGAAAAAGATACCAAGATGGAACTATATCCAAAGTTTTTCAATGTTCCCTCTCTTGCTTTAGACAAATATTATTTCATATTGACCAACACTCCCTCACTCCAGTTGAAGATTATTGGCTCCAAACACTCCACACCGTACTGCATGTATGATCTGCTAGCTTCATGAATTGTTGAGCTTCCTGCCAATCTGGCAATAATTAATAAGACCATTCTTAAGGGTAAATGGGTTACATATTTTATGCTAATGTTTCCTATAGTTCGCTTCGATCGAGGTCTATAGTAAGTGGTAATATAATCTTTCACCGTTTCTCCACCCCTTCTCCCACCTAGAGGAGAGATGGGGGAACCTATTCTGGATAAACATGTTAGAAAATGTATGTCCTTTATTGTTATCTCAAGCAGATGTTCCCCAAATATGAATGCATGTGCTTTCACATCCTATGCATGAACAATATATGCTAGTAATTCCATCTGCTGCCTCATACCAAGCCATAATAATTTCTACAATCCACAATTTTCCAGTGCCTGAATGGTAGCATGATCATTAGTTGCATTTGAATCTTGTTCTTCATGTTCTCTTTCTCTCCATATAATTTCCATTTTGTGCTAATGAAGACCTGAAACATCAAGAAGAGACTCATTAGGATCCTTTCCATGCAAGAAAATTCAAAAAAATTGAAGGGAAATTGGCAAACATATTTTGGATTTGCACCCAATGCACCCCCAAAAGGAGAGACTGCGTTGCACCCCTCCACTGTAGTATATCCTCACTTAGGTGCAATGCACCTTTCGACCATCCGGGCCTGCGTTGATCCTAGGGAATTTTTTTTAAACTCTGGGGCCTTCAAAAAAGCCTAAAACTTACATGAAAACACAAAATGAGACCATGAATTGAAAGAGAAAGGTCTTAGCTCCTACTTCGTAGTGACGGTGCTTCAAACAATCCACCGGATTAAGCGCAATCAACTGTAGAAGATCGAGAGAAAAAACTACTCAGAACTCTCACTGGTGAAGGTAAATATGAATAGTCATTTTGAATATTTATGGTTGTTTCTTCCATTATTTTATTCACATTTAATGTTTTGACCTAGTTACAACTCAATTTTACCGTGAAACAGGTATTCATAATAATTTTTGTGATGTTCTAAGCAGGTCAACAGTTGTTTGACAATTTTTTTCATGTTTTGAACAAATTACTTTGACCAAGGAGCACACTTTTATTAAATTTTTTGGTTCCGTAAACCTATGAAAAAGAAACCAACTGGAGTCCTCTTTCAGCTATTTTCAAACTCCTAATATATGAAAATATTTTCGAGCACTTTTCTTTTTGAACTCATTAAAGTAAATGAAAATACATCTACTTAGTATAAGTTTAACCCTTTTCCAGACTAAGATAGACTACTTACGAAAAAGGAATACCTTAGTCAAACATGGTTAAGAGGTTCTCTTGGGTAATATTTCCTACCTTTTCGAACCTAAGGGACTATCTGTGAAAAGGAACATCAAGAGTTTTCTTTTCCACTTCTTTTTCAAACTCTCTAAACATGAAAAAGATGTCAAGTTATACCTTCACTAGACTCTTAAGAACATCAAACAAAGATGGACTCATCATTCATGATGGGACAAAACCACTCCTTCTTTGGGTTCATTAAATATTCTCTGAGGGATTCATTTGAAGGATGAACTTACAGATCAAGCATGTGCTACCTCCTCAAGCTTATTAAAAAATAAAAGGTACTGACTAGTATGGTTGGAGAAATTGGGAAAATAGGGTACTTCATTTTGTTAATGGAAGTGAGTCGCCCTTGAACACGAAACTCTTCCACTTCATCTCTGTGGTAGTTGGGTTGGGAAATCTGCTTGTCTTTTGGTTTATCATACCATTTCAAAGCCTCTGTTTTTGGTTTTGGGTCAATGCTACCAACTCCATTTAGTGTCACCGCTATGTTTAAGGGAAGTTAGTCAATCAATATCTGCTACAATACTCTTAAGCCTTCATTCCATGTCTGCCTTTCCTGATCCAGTTCCATTTCAGCATCATTCTAATGATTCTTCCTCAAATCATGATACTCGTTTCGTGTCATTGATGGGGGATACATCAAGGCCCTCCTACGACAGGTCGCTTCCTGTCGACATCAACTCATTATCCAAGAAGTTGACATAGAAACATACCTTGTGAACCTTGGTTCTTGCATACATCAATGGTAAGTTTCCTCACTCTCGATGACATGTTTACATCATTGACCTTCGACCGAAATATTCTCTGTGGTGTTCGACATCAACTTATTTATTCACACCATACATATTGTACTGCAATACCTTGAGATCCATTAACATCATCAGGGGTTTTTCTCATGTCTATTAACAACTTACATCATTGGCCGGTAATCAAATGGTGTCTACCATGTTCAAGTCCAACTCATTGATTCACATGGTTAGACTCGTACGTTGGTTGGTCGTGTGAACGAGATAGAAGACCCTGGATCTAGTTTCATCCATCCGGGCTGCGATTTCAGGAGTAATAAAAGATTAAAATGTATGATGGCTATGATCATATAGGCATTCATCCAGTCATGGGTCCACCATCAATCATTCGTGAACGTGTCTTTTGATTATTGTACATGTAATGTTAGATTATTTGTTGAGTATGGGTATGCCTCCCTTAGAAAATATATCATGATGTAAATGTATTGTAACAAATGATGATCTCGTTGATAATTCTTGATCTTGACTTGTCACAAGGTAAAGCACGTCAGTCATCAGCTATCATTTCTGACTTTGCACTTTAGGGGGCAATCTGTTATAGGCCATTTTGTCACATATGGTAAATAGGCCTTCAACTAGATCAATCAACATCCTTTGACCCCTTTTCATCATCCTTGCACAAAGCCCTAAGCATGACTCATTCTAAACCTTGAAATTTTGTCTGAAAACACATTGTTTCAGTCATTTTAAGGACCAACACACCCTGGTCTCTTACTGGCCAATGTTGACTACTAGGTTGCCCTACTCTGGACCTATGCTAATCACAAGCAGGTTTCTCAGTGTTGGGGGTGCACTGATTCTAGAAATTCAGGAAAACAAAAAAGAATCCTGAAGCCTCCTCTTCTAGAAGCTTCCAAGAACTGTTGTAACCATTTACTTCAGATAAAAGTATCGAATCCTATCCTATCCTATCTTTGAGTTTTCAGCCCTTATCCCTTGAGCTCATTCTCCCATCAAGAGTGGATATCAAGCCTAGATTGGTAAAAGGATAAGAATTCATGAACTACCTCCTTCACCTATATATTTATTGTCATCCCTAGGCAAGGGGTTGGATTTTAGAGAGTGATTTTACCCTTATGTTGTTGTTGTGAAAGACATATTTCCATGCATTAGGTTGATTAGAGGTGCACTTTGTGACAAGGAAATGACAAGTCAACTTAAAGGAGCTCTTCTACAATATCAACGTCTATTTTTTGTTGTAACTCACTCCATTTATATTAATGTAAAGAGTCCTTTGTTTTCCTATATATGATGTTATGGTTTCATATATTTCAATACCATGTTGATCTATTGAAAAAAGTGATTAGATGATGATGCATAAAATGTGTGGATCGTTGGCTTGTGTTATCTGACTGTGCAAGTTCTAATTATAGCGATCAGAGCTAGGATTGGAGCATTCAAACCAAGCAAGGAGTGAAGAAAATGAAACTTTCCAAATAGGCTTCATCCTGTTATCTATTTACTTTAAGGAAAACATTAGTCCCTTTGTCTTTCTATTGCTCTAGGTCATTCCACCAGACCTAGGGAAGATATTTATTGTCTGTAGTTGTAGATTCCGCATAACAGGATCATTTGTAAGCAACTACTTCAACTACTCAAAACTAACCGCACATTCCCCTGTCCATTAAAATTTCTTTCCTTTCCTCTGCAAATATGTAATAGGATAGGAAATATGTGAGAAGTTCCTGATGAACCTCCTATAATAACCTACTAACCCCATGAATGATCTGACCTCATCCACATTCCTAGGAGCTGCCCATTCCATGATAGCTCTAATCTTTTCCAGATCCACTGCTATGCCTTCCTTGGAAAAAACATGTCCCAACTAATGTACCTTTGTCTGAAAGAAACTGCATTTACTAAGCTTGGCATACAACTGATGCTCTCTTAGAAATCTTAATATTGTTGCTAAGTGTTTGGTATGCTCTTCCTCATTCTTAGAATATATCAATATATCATCAATGAATACAATCACAAACTTGTTCAGATAAGGATGCAACACACCATTCATAAAACACATGAAAGTAGTTGGAGTATTAGTAAAACCAAAAGGAACCACAACAAACTCATAATTCCCATAATTGGTCTGAAAAGCAGTCTTGTAGATGCCCTCTTCTTTGATGTGTACCTAATGATAACTTGATCTCAAATCAATCTTCGAGAACGCCACTACTCCCTTCCACTGATCAAACCTCTACGACAAAGGGTACCTGTTCCTAATCTTCACCTTGTTCAACACTATGTAACCAATGCATAACCTAAGGATACCATCCTTTTTCTTCACAAGCAATACTGGTGCACCCTAAGGCGACACACTTGGCTTAATGTATCCCTTGTCAAGCATTTCCTTCAACTACAAATTTAGTTCCACTAACTTTGGAGTGCTCATCATGTACGATGCCTTTGATGTTGGCATTGCCCCTAGTACCAACTCAATAGAAAATTCCACTTCCCTATGTGGCGACAACTCTGAAATCTCCACTGGAAATACATCCTGAAACTATTGTAAAACAAGATACCTCTTCAATACTTTTTCATCCTGAACATCTTTACCTTTATCACTGGAAATGTGCATTGTGAACAATGCACACCCTTTCCTGTGATTGCGCTTTGCCAACATAGTTTTAACCATTCTAACTGATGTCACCTTCTTCTTACCCTACAAGATTCTTTGTTCTCCATTTTCATCCAAACACTCAATAGAATTTTCAAAAAAATCCACCTTAGTCCTGTGAAGATACAACCAATCCATACCTAGAATCATACTATATGACCCCAATGGAAGCACATTCAGATGCGTTGATAATCAGCCTACCTATTATCCAATGTTCCATAGATCCATGGAATAATTTGTCCAACATCCCAACTGTTTGTGCCTCCTGATCACTGTAGACCTACCTACCACCTTAATATGATGGATAATCCTTCTTGAGATGATCCTTGCCACATATCAAACATTTGAACTATCTCCTACCATCACCCCTATTTTGATGCTCTTCAAGTTGCGACCCATGTCCCCTCTCTACTACATTAAACTTCTTGTAAGGAGAAACAATTTCTTTCTCACCTATATCCCGAATTCTTTTTCACTTCGGTGGTCGTTTATCTTTAGTCTTGTCCTTCCCTTTCCAACCCTGCTTAGATTCGGTCTTATGCCTCAATTACTCATAACAATGTTTCAACTTCCCAATGTCTTCTTCTAGCGATTAAGGCTCATCATACTCAATCTGATCTTTAAATGTTAATGGAAATGCACTGAAAAATCTCTAAACTTTGGTCTTCTCATCCTTAAGATACGACACATACCTTAACATTTCCAAGAACTTAGTCGTGTACTCTTCATGTTGTCATCATCCCATATTTAGCTCATACAACTCATTGGCATCACTATCGTAGTACCTCTCTAATAAGTATTTATTCCTGAAAAGTCTCTTAAATTCATGCCAACTCAACTCCTTTGTCCTGATGTCTCTGACATTCCTCACATCTTCCTGCCAAATGTATGCTTTCCATTTGAGATTGAAAATAGTTATCCTGACCTTCATCTTCTATGTGTACTCATGCAGCTCAAAGAACTTCTTCATTCTAAGTAATAATGCCTCTACATCTTCCAATTTCTTCCTCTCTCCTTCAAATTTAGGTGGCTTGGCTTTCTTGAACTCATCTGGCAAATATCCCTTATCAATCCTCATGTAAGGATGATAGCGATGATGACCATGATACTTGTCTAGACCAGAACTAGAGTAGAACACATAACCATTGCCTCTCCTATCAGGTGTATCTAAGAACCATCCATCTTTGGTCGTGTCATCCCTATCCAACCTGTGCCCACCATTAGACCTACGACCATATGCCCCATTAATCCTATCCTCCTATCCATAATTGATCCATGGTTTTCCTTATCTCTGCAAGTTTTACAGACTTTGAAGGAAAAATGCATTGACCTATACTCATTTCTCCTGTACCCTAGAAATTATTTTCTATGACTAAATGATTCTATCATTATCTACCTTGCAAATTCAGATTTCTGCTTTTAAACTTCTCAAGGTGCCTGTTATGTCAAGAGAGTACTCATCTCTTGGCTAATCATCTAATCTGTAGGGAGAGTTCGTGAACTGTAATCCATCATTTTTCTAGTCATCTTTGATCCTTTTCTTCCTACAAGCATACCATGTTAGATAACCAAATATAAACATATTCAACATACCTCAATGAATTTCAAGGGAGGCTACCTCGTCTGCAAAATCAGTCCATATATATATATCTATATATAATATATAATATATATATATATATATTATATATATATATATATATAATATATATTATATATATCATCATCATCATCATCATCATCCCAATTACCATCCATGATGCCACAACTATAACACCAACTAGATACAATGCATTCATAATAACATATAGACAAAAGGCATGCATGCACGACAAACACATTCTGCACATTCAATCCAAGTATTTGAACCATGCTCACATACCAATTTGTAACACCACCTCCAACATTTACCCACTTTCACCAACCTTTTGGGGTAAACATGAGCTGAGGGCTACTATGACATGACCCAACCTCCTAAGTACCATTAAGGAAGCGGAATCGACAAATTGAGACTTCACTGACCATCAACAACATCCTACAGGTGCTACAAGACCCATAGAGGCTTAGAAACCATCCCAGAAGACCAAACTATGATCTGAACCCCTCCTTCTTTGCCTTGGTCCCTCAACCGCACCCACAACAAGGCCTCCATGTGGTTTGGAGCCTCCAACTGCATACACAAGCTTGCATCCATGGGGTTGCAACCCAAATCTCTGGTTAATATCTAACAATCCTAGATTCTGAGCCTAAATTCCAAGTTAGCCTCCAGACCACTGCCCAAAATTTCCTGTAACTTCTCAGATGCATAAATGACATAACAACAAAGCTTGACATACAAATTTGAAATCAACACTTGACCTAACCAGGCCTAACCATGACAACCACTTCGTCAAACACATCAAGAACATGTAATTTGCAAGTCATGAATGCATATATGAAAATAGGGGTCTGAGACGTATCTTATAATCATCAAGAAGGTCTAATTCCCTCTCATAATATTTGCAATAAAATTTGTTAGGTCATGCATCCATTAATGATTCATTAACAAATAAAATACATCAAGAGCCATAGCTAGAACCTGTAATGGAACCATGCTTATAACCAACATATAAGCAGAATAATAACCATGATAAAACAACCATCAAGCCACATAATAACAAATACAAGTACTCATGAAATACAAGAGTAAAAAAACTCATTAACAAATGCAAAAAGAAACCAAGTTAGGAACTTCCACGTACCACCTGACCATAGATTGAGATGAACCAAACATTTCTTTTAGCCAATCACCCTCGTGTCATATTCCAAGCATGAATGTGGGAATCAAAACCAAAACTACCAAGGCTTTCTGGATATTAAACCACATGCACCCTCAGGCTTTACCGCAATCCCGCCAAAACCAGTCAAGGGATTCCTAGGCCCAAAACTAGAACACAAACCAGCAGGATTTACCACAATCTCTTCAAAATTGGTCAAAGGATTCCTAGGCCCAAAACAAGTTTGGATGCCTCAAAATTTATTCACCAATACCTTGAGGAATTTTCTCATCTCCACCCGTAGGCTTTACTGCAATCCCTCCAAAACTGGTCAAGGGATTCCTAGGCCCTTGGGAATTTTCCTAAGACCACCTTAGCCGGTTCCAAAACCATCTAGCAATCCAAAGCTCAACCGAATGATAGAACCCCATCACACCATGGCTATCTGGAAATGGAAAGGAAAGGATGGAACCACTGTCACACCTAGAAAAACCCATTCCCATGACAAAAAAATAACAAAATGCATACATGCATGTACCATGCATTCACAAACCAGCCAAGAAATCACACATGCAACCTATTACCTGTAAGTATTTCTACTAAAGCTGCTTGATCCAACTTTTCCTTGCTTTTCCCTTGCTTTCCTGTGCTTTCTAGTCCTTCCTTTGCCTTCCTTTCTCCAATGTTATAGTTTTCCAAGAATGATCTAAGTGTGCAAGCGTAATGAGAGAATAGAGAGAGCTCCAAGCTAAAACTAACAAAAAGATATGAACTAATCCTTAGGCCCAAAACAATTTTGGATGCCTCAAAATTTATTCACCAATACCTTGAGGAATTTTCTCATCTCCACCCTTAGGCTTTACCGCAATCCCACCAAAACCGGTCAAGGGAATTCCTAAGCCCTTGGGAATTTTCCTAAGACCACCTTAGCTGGTTCCAAAACCATCTAGCAATCCAAAGCTCAACCGAATGATAGAACCCCATCACACCGTGACTATCTGGAAATGGCAAGGAAAGGCTGGAACCACTGTCACACCTGGAAAAACCCATTCCCATGACAAAAAATAACAAAATGCATACATGCATGTACCATGCATTCACAAACCAGCCAAGAAATCACACATGCAACCTATTACTTGTAAGTATTCCTACTAAAGCTGCTTGATCCAACTTTTCCTTGCTTTTCCCTTGCTTTCCTTTGCTTTCTAGTCCTTCCTTTTCCTTCCTTTCTCCAATGTTATAGTTTTCCAAGAATGATCTCAGTGTGCAAGCGTATGAGAGAATAGAGAGAGCTCCATGCTAAAACTAACAAAAAGATATGAACTAATCCTTAGAAGCCCTTTTAACATTGAGGCCTTTATTTTCTTCTATTTCCTCTATTTTTCTTTCAATTTTCCTCTCATGCAATTTTGTGGCCTTTCATCTCCCTTTTCTCCTAATTTCCTTTATTTTCATAAATAAAATGCCAATAATGCCTCTTTGTCTTTTCAAATCCTTTTCCAATTCCTTTGCCAATTTCCTTAGTCATAATAAACCGAAATTAACACCCACTAGGATGTTTTTCCCAATATTCAGCTTGGAATACGTGTCCCACGGCCTTGGTCTTATTTTTCCTTTATTAACTTTATTACATGAACTTTTAACTTGGAGTTGTCACAACATACTAGGCTCTGGGGGTTTGCTTCAAACCATAAAGTGCCTTCTTCAACCTGCAAACGTGAGTCTTCCTATCTAGTACTTCAAATCCCAATGGTTGCTCAATGAATACTTCTTCCTACAATATGCCATGAAGAAGCACAGGCTTCACATCCATTTGGTGAAGGATCCATCCTTGACTAGCAATAAGGGAAACAATAAATCTAATAGTGGTATTGCGGGAAACTGGTGCAAATATATCATCATAGTCTTCTCCCTCTTTCTGGGAGAAACCTCTAGCCACAAACCTCACTTTATATTTCTCAATACTTCCATCAGCTGCATGCTTAATCATGTACAACCACTTAGAATTGACCACATACTTCCCTTTGGGTCTCAGAACCACTTCCCACATGTCATTATTCATAATAGATTTGTATTCTTCGGCCATAGCATCTTTCCAAACCCATTCTTTCATTGCTTCTTCAAGGGTGGGAGGCTCAGCTTGAATGATGGAGCTCATAGCTATAACATATACCTGGTATTAGCATGGATTCTTGCTTTCTCTAAAGTTTCCTATGGTAGTGACATGTCTTTCAGCATCCTATAATGTGTCACGAAGCCAAAGTGATCTCTTCCTGGAAGGGGGATCACATGGAGGAGGATCCAAGGGGTCTGTAGGCTCCATGGAATCATCAACAACTTCTTTATTCAGCTTGGGCACAAAATGACCATCTAGTAGGTCCACATCATCATCATTTTTCTCAATAGGAGGAGGAGGAGGAATATCCCTTGCCTTACCCAGTGAAACATCTTCATCAAAAGTCACATCCCTGCTAAACTCAACATTTCTCTAACCAGACACATATTCTAAAAGCTTTAGAGCTATCACAATAACTAACAAACATACCTTTGTTTCCAGTGGCTTCCATCTTGTTCCTCTTGTCCTTTGGCACATGAAAATACACAGGACAACAAAATATCCTCAGATGTCCAACATTGGGCTTCACACTTGTGAACACTTCTTTGGGAGTCTTGTCACCCAGGGCTTGATGAGGAGTCCTATTTTCAACATAGAGAGATGTATTAGTGGCTTCTCCCCAAAGGAACTTTGATAACTTTTGATCATGCAACATGGCTTCGGTAACTTCCATGATAGTCTTGTTCTTTCTTTTAGCCAAACCATTCTGCTCAGGATTATAGGGTACGATGGTCTCCCTCTTGATTCCATCCTTTTTTCAAAGTCACTGAACTCATTCGAAGTATATTCTCCACCATTGTCAGACCTGAAGACCTCGATCATTTTCCCTATTTGGTTGTCTATTAGTGCCTTGAATTCCTGGAACATATTGAATGCTTCATGTATAATATCCATGTCTTCTGGAAGAAGTCATCCACAAAGATTATATAGTATAAATAGCCACCCAGACATTTTACAAGCATGGGAACACATAAATTAGAGTGGATGAGTTATAGAATGTCACTGGACCTTCTTTTGCTAGAGGGGAGTGGTCCCCCTGACTTATTTCAACTGGCACATCCTGAACACACTCTATCATGATTAGGTTGAACTTTAGGCATCCCAAAAACCATCCTTTTAACTTTAGGCAGGGCTTCAAAATGTAGATGTGCAAACCTTCAGTGCCATAACTCACTTTGATGATTGCTAACATGTATCATTGCTTTCAGAGGTCTTCCATTGACTCTATAGAGTCCTTCCATTCTAGATCCCATGGTGAATGCATCCCTCATGCGAGATTACATAGGCCAGGTGAGGACCTTTCCAGGCTTGTGAAGGAAAATTTCATCCCTTTGTCTTCAAAGGCAGATATAGATACCAAGTTCTTCTTTAATCTCGGAACATACATAACATCATGAAAAAGAATGGTTTCCCCATAATCCAAATGAAACTTGGTAGAACCAAAACCCTTCACTGGATATGTAGATTTTTCTCCAAGGATGATATTTAGATTAGTCGCCCTCTCAACTAAATTTGGAAGGACTTCCCGATACCCAGAGAAATCTCTAGAAGCCCCACTATCTACCAACCAATTATCACACGAATATGGAGGAGAAGAACTAGAAAGAGCAGAAATAAGAATATATTCAGATTAAGTAGCACTTGTATTATTTCATGTTATCACCCCAAGAAACTCTCCTAGGTTGTAGCTCAGAGATGCTCGGGACATTACTAATTCAACTTAATGTTATAGATGGATGAATGGAAGGAATGATGCTTGTTCAAGCTAGATAACCATTCCTACTTTGCTTGACTCCAGACATGCGTGAACACCCCCAGACTACAAGGTTTTAGACCACCAATTACTCACAGTTTTAAGGATTGGGTGAATATGGAGAATACTGACCACACCAACAGATGCACAGGACCCTGTGATGGTCGGCTGCAACCAGTAAAGAGGTTTGAAAATCTAATTCCCCAATGTACAAATAGGATGACAGCTCTCTGGCATTAGGTTAAAAGAAACCTAAATAACAAATTCACTGATACATACAAGATTTTAACATAGAGGTAGGATGACAGCTCCTCTAATGCTAAACATCAAGAGTTCAGAAAAACTGCATAACAGGCACAACCTAGAACAAAATAGGAATGGAAAGTGAGAAATTAATAGCAAAAGAAGCTTGTATTAGCTGAAAATGAAGACGAGACGCTGCAAGTATCAAAGTAGTTACAGTCTCCAGAAGTTGAACCTTACATCAAAACAACAACCATCAACCCTGATTACATCTTGTTTTTGGGTATATATAGAGTTTGAATACAAAGGCACTCGGCCACTCTAAGTGTGGAGGGGTCATAATAGACCACCAACTGCTTTAACTACCTGATGGAGTCTCTGGTGCAATTTTCCTACTTTAGTGAACAAATCTGATCTTCTCAGGTGCTCTGTTGTACTCTCAGGTGGCTGGAGTGTTGTATAAGATAAAATGCCATACTTGTTAAATGCAAGTTTCTGCTCAAGCCTTGTCCTTCTTCTCGGGTATACAGTCTGTTGAATGTGGTGGTTGAGGAGGAAATGCACCAGGTACAGGTAGAAGGTCGTTTTTGTCCTTCGGGCGCACGAAATGATTAGGGCGAGAGGAGTGCATGGCGGAAGTATGAGCAGGATGGAGGAAGGAGATCAGCTGTCGGATCAAGCGGATAGACGGCGGAGATCGCTCGACGGGAGGTATCGGGAGGAAGCAAGGGGGAAAGACGATCGCAAGCCATTGGATCTCGGGTGGGCAGATCCAACGATCATCGGGCGGAGGAGACGCGCGGGTTTTAACTGGCGAGCAAAGCGGTTTCGGCAACGGGAGGTATTGATCGCACTGTCGTGGATCGTCGGGCGGTAAAGGTACAAGGTTGCGCGATCCCATTTAGATGGTGACGCGTGGCGGTAGGGAAAAATGAAAACCACCTTTCATCGCGGGTTATCGTGTTGTCACTTCGCGGGTGCGGGGAGAGCGAACGGCGTCCGATCGTGGCAAAGATGATCGGACGGTGAGGGAAAAATCGAGCGGGTTTTTGATCGGATGCAGCCGGGGACCGTTGGATCGGGATGCGGTGATCGACGGTTATGATTAAAAGGCGATTATGGGCTACGGAGGCGTAGGGTCATGTGGTGGCAGTGCTATGGAGCTTTAAACTTAGCCCTTTTGGGGCTTGAAGAAACAAGAGCTTATGCCGAGATTTGGAGGAAAACAGAGATAGCGGGGGTTTATGAGAGTGTGAGCGGAGTGAAGGGGAATGAGAAGGATGACTGATACGAGTCCTCTTTGAGCAATAAAAACACGACCAGGGCTACATTTGACCCTCAAAATGTCCAAGTATGTAGTAGAGCTAACACTGGCTCCTTTTGGGGATGAGATCCTCCCTGCAAGGTCTCAAGATCTTGCAGATAAATGCCTTTCCTATGAAAACCAATTAGCAAAATTTCCTAGTGTTCCATTGGGCATGGAGTCTAACTGAGCCTACACTAAACTGATAAGAACAAGAAAAACATATTTACAATCTTAAGGTCGGAAGACCTTAAGCAACATAAATTTTCAGAAACCGCCCATTAACTGGGCCATCAAAAACTATCTCCCCTCCCATACTTTGCAGTATGAAGGTATTGTTCCCTTGGATCTGAGAAATGATAAAAGGCCCTGTCCAAAAAGCATCAAACTTCCCATGGTTGCCTTTCTTTTCTTTCAGTGCATCCCACTTCAGAACCAAGTCTCCAACCTGAAAATTATCTATTTTTGTCCTTCTGTCAAAAACTTCCTTGATCTTCTTTTGATGTGCCACAGATCTTTCAACTAGTTGTTCTCTGATTTGATGTACTTCTACTAAATCAGTGATCCTTTTAGCCATGTCTTCTTCCTCCTTCTTCTCTTCTTGTAGGAACTTTGCCACAGGGAGGGTTAACTAAATTAGGAACATAGCCTCAATGCCATATACCAGTTTGAATGGGGAATTCCCTATGGATTTCTTGGTGGTCACTCTGTTGGCCCATAGTGCATATTTGAGCTTAGAATCCCAATTCTTTTTGTTGTCTTCCAACATCTTTTTAATTATCCTTATCAGACTCTTGTTGGAAGATTTTGCTAGACCATTGCCTTGAGGGTAATATGAGGTGGAATGAACTAGTTTAATGCCCATTGAATTGCACATGTCCACCAATTCTTTTGCTCTGAAGGCTACTGCATTATCTATGACTAATTTATGTGGACAACCAAATCTGGTGAAGATATTCTCTGTAAAAACTTTATGACCACATGATGATCAGCCTTTCTGGTAGGGATGGCCTCAATCCATTTAGTGAAATAATCAGTGGCTACGAAGATCCATCTGTGTTGGCCACTGGAATGTGGATTGATTTCTCCAATGAAATCCAAGCCCCACTACTGAAAAGGGCCACTAGAATGTATAGACTTTAAGGGTAGGGACTTCAATTGTTGCTTCCCTTCAAATCTTTGGCACCTGTCACAAGATTTAACAAATAAAAATACATCAGAAAATAAGATGGGCCAATAGTACACAGCTCTGAGGATCTTGTGAGCTTTAGTTTTCCAATAATGGTGTCCTCCACACATGTTGGAATGAAATTGTTGCATTACTTCCATGGATTGTTCTTTATCCAGGCACCTCAAAAGCAACCCAAATGGGTCCCTCCAGTAGAGCAGATTTTCATGAATGTAATATGTTGCTGCCCTGAGCTTAATAGTTCTAACTTGGCTTGAACTAATGCCTGGAGGAACTTCTAGCTTCAGCAAGAATTGAGCTATTGCAAAGTACCAATCACAATAAGCTATATTTTCTGCTAATGGCTTATTTTTCCCTGGTTTAGCTGTTTCTTCTACTGCCTGACCATTTTCTGAAATCATGCTTATAAAATCTATGTCCAGCATTCTGCAATTTTCCTCAGCCATTAATCTGGCAAGACCGTGACCTCTAACAAGCTTGGTGGGCTTCAATTCTATGTTAAACTCAATTAACTTTGCAATCCATTTAGCCCTTCTTCCATCAGCATCAGGCTGCGTTAGGACATAGTTTTTTGAAGTAGAGGGTACATATGCGATTATCTTGGAATGCAGAATGTAAATTTTGAATTCTTTCAAAGAATTTATAAGAGCATATGCCTGTTTTTCAATGATATCATACTTTAGCTCAACATCTCTTAAGGTTTTGCTGAAGAATGCCACTGGATGCTATGAGCCTTCTTCATCTACTTGCATTAAAACCGTTGCAAGGGTGTCTTCTGAGGCAAATGAAAATATATGGAACTCCTTGATGTAATCTGGACTGCTTAAAATAGGAGCTTCCATACTAGCTTTCTTAATGGACTCAAAGGATATTCTTGTCGTATCAGTCCACTTGACCTCTGACCCCTTTCTCAACATGGAGGTAATATGTTTTACAGGTTCTGCAAAATTTGGGATGAACCTCCTTACAAAATTTATTTTGTCCAGAAAGGACTAGATATATTTCTTTGATCTTGGGACAGATAAGGTATGTATTGCTTTTACTCTTTTTGGGTCAATTCGGACACTTGCAGTAGAAACAAAATGTCCTAACAACTTGCCTTCTTCTAAAGCAAACTATGACTTTTTAGGATTGACTGAAATCCCAAACCTCCTACACTTCAGGAACACTTTCTTCAAATGTTGCAAATGGTCCTAATGGCTACTAGAGTATACTGTTATATCATCAAGGTAGATAAGGACGAACTTATCCCTTTCTCCCACAAATGCTATATCCATAGCTCTCTGAAAGGTAGCTCCAGCATTCATCAGCCCAAAAGGCATATTTGAATACATAAAAGTGCCCCAAGGGGTGGTGAATGCAGTCTTCTCTTGGTCATCTGGATGTACAACAACCTGATTATACCCTGAAAATCTATCCAGGAAAGACATCACTTTGGCTCCTGAGACCTTTTGCAGCAAATGCTCCATCTTGGGTAGAGGATAGTTGTCTTTTTTAAAGCATTTGTTCAAGTTTCTGAAATCAACGCAGAGCCTGATTTCTCCACTTTTCTTCCTCATCACCACGAGGTTGGCTACCCACTTTGAATATCTGAGAGGGACTATGATTTTGGAAGCCAGTAACTTCTTGATTTATTTTTCAATTAGAGGGAGGAGTAAGGGATTTATTGGTCTTAGCTTCTATTTGAAAGGGATGGTGTCTTTCTCTAAAGGAATTTTATGCTCGATGATCTTTTTGTCATATGTTTTCAGGTCACTATATTCCGAAGCAAAGACATCAGCAAATTGCTTCATTAAGTTGCAGTATTCAGCACATTGGATAGCAGACATATTAGGGACAGATTTATATATCTTGGCTGCTCTGGACTTCCTATATTATGCCTATGGACTGCAGATTGGTCTTGTTTTTGGGTAGCCTTATAAGGCACATCATTATGATCGAACAACTTTTCTAAAGGAACTAGACCCTTAGGTATATGATTGCTGGGCAGTTGGACAATGTTATCTTTACCAATTTTGCTCCTAAATTGGGGTTGGGGACTTCCTTCCAAGGCTTCATTCTCTTGCTCAATTTGCATTTCAGAGAACTCATCAATGACTTGCAGAAACCTATTCACTTCATCATCATCTTCAAAAACTTTCCAACACTAGACATTATCAGGCAAGGATGGTCTATAATTCATCTGAACTTCATAAACTAGTATAGGAGGCATGGGGGGGATAAACATGCTAGCAGACACAGCAAGGGAATCAACAAGTTGATTTCTGACTCTAGGGATATATGAGATACAAAAATTATCAAAAGAATATTTGAGTCTCCATACCTCGTCTCTATATGCTTTCAGCCTTGGGTGCTTTGCTTGAAAATTTCTGTTCACTTGCTGAATGATAAGATCAGCATCCCCAAACACCTTTATGTTTATGATTCCTCTGTCTTTTGTTGTGTTAAGACCCAATATCAGAGCCTCATAATCTGCTATATTGTTGGTGACTTGGAAGGCTAGCTTAAAAGACAGATGTGTGCTTTCTTGTTTTGGAGATATCAGCACCACCCCTGCTCCTGCAGTCTCCCTGGAACATGCTCCATCAAAGAACATCTCCCAAACCTGACTTCCTTGCTCTTCCTCAGCCTGATTCACTGGTTTCTTGATCTGCATTGATGCCTTCTGGGATTCTTCTATTTGGAGAATGCATGCTCCAAAATCAGTGTTCACAACATAAATGGGATGATTAAAAGGATTCTTCTCATCACTGATGATGTAGGCCAGTTGTGCTTCTCTATACAATCTCCTGCTTTCCCCTCCAAAAACTGGGACAGTGGCATAAGATAAATCATTCTGTAATGTCCCACCTAGTCTCTTAATCCACCCTCGGGACAGCAACATGCCAAACTTAGGAGGGACATCTGCTACCACAATGTCCATCACCATGCTCTTCATGGGCAGCTGAGTTAGGGTAATGGCCAGGTCTTTGATTAATCCTAGGCATTTTACCTTTCTTGAATCGAAAGAGAATAGATCATGATATGGTCTGGTGATATCAAGGCCTAACTCTTCCATGACAGCTTTAGGCATCAGATTGTGGCTGGCCCCTGTGTCTAGCAGGCAATTGTGGAGGATTTTGTCATGAATGATCAAGGAGACATAAAATGATGTAGAAGTATCATCAGTAGGTTCGGTCATTGGGTTAAGCACAACTGCAGGATTATCATCTTTCAAATTGACATAGTCGGTGGGGGCTTGTGTGGCTTTCAGCTCAAGGGCCTCAAGGATAGGATTCCTAAACACTTCGCTCTTTACAAGTTCTAACAGAGGTATAGATATTTTTAACTTCTGGACTTCTAATTCAAAGTTGAAAGGGGAAGGGGACTTGTCAAGACCTCTTACCTCTTGAGCTGGTGCTTTTAGGATGACTGTCAGCTGCTGGTCTCTTCTGTCTGATGTTTTGTGACTCTGTTGGGACAACAGCTTTTTGGGTAGGATTCTCCTTGACACTGTTTGCTTTTGACCTCAGATTATATCTTTGCTGCTCATCAACTTGTAGAACAGCCTCTCTGTCCCACCTTTGACTGTTTTGGTCTTGCAGCAATGATTCTTCGTAGGCAGCCAATGTCAAAAAGGCAGCACTGCCTTTATCTTCCATGCAATGAATTTCATCCTCTTCTTTAAACTGCTCCTCCTCCATGACTACGTTTTGAAAAGGAGCCTTAACTTTATGTTCTTCATTTGCTTCTTTACCCCTCTAAATGATTTGCAATTGTTCATTTTCTCTTCTAAATGGATTTGGATTCCTTGGGGCCAAAGTGTTTGGAAGCATTTCCTTCCCAGAGTTCTGCTCAACCTTCAGCTTAGATATCTCAGCAACCAGTGACTCTATCATTCTGGTCATTTTGTCTAACTTAGGTTCTGAAGATGAAACAGAGGAATAAGAAGCCTCACCTCTCTGCCTCCTTCTGTCAGCATGACTTTTGAGCTTTTCCACAGCAATGATATTCGATTCCACCTCTAAAGCTGCATCTTGCATATCAGCTAGGGTGGCACATCTTCTTTCTCTTAGGAGTAGGCAGAAATCAAAGTCAAAAGCATTGGCATAGGTGAGTTTGGCAGAGGTGGGGGTAGGCTTTACTTCAGCTGGTATCTTACTATACATACGATTGAATCTTTTATTAAAATCAGGCAATGATTCCCTATTCCCCCTCTTGAGGTTTCCAAACTCAGTATGGTAATATAGTAAGTCTTTTTTATCCCCCCAGTGTTTCAAAAATACATCATCTAATGCTTCAATGTCTTCTATAGACTTAGGGGCTAACTCTCTGAGCCACTTTCTAGCCTCTCCATCAAGGCTCTGGACAAACACTCTCATCCACACATCATCCTCATTGATATCCAGGTTATTAGCATAACTATAAAAAGATTAAAGGTGTTCTTCAGCTGTTACCCCTTCTGTACCAGTGAACTTAGGCATGTATTTATGATATTCTCCTGCAGGCATGGCATTCAAAGGAACAGGCAAGACCAAGGGTCTATATCTAGCAGCTATGATTCTTTCCATCTTTGTAGGTACTTGTTGGCCTGCCATGGCTGAGGTAGGTGGAAGGATACTGGCAGATTGAATGGTAGGAAACAATGAAATAGATGATAGAGACAAGGGAATATGATGGACTGTATGGGAGGCTCTCTTTGGACTGAGATCCAAAGGGGAACTGAAAGAACCAGGAGCTTTATGAATCTCTGATGGTAGTTCTTCACTAACAATGCTAGGCTCTATATCTTCAAAATGCACATTCTCAGCTATAATCTTCTCCTGCAGAGACACGTAAGATTTCTTAGGCTTACCTAATCCTGATGCTCCTTTCTATGATGTTTTCTTCTGCTTAACAATCTTCTCAGGGTCAGGCACTGGGTCAGCTGGTGATTTCTGAGGACTTCTTCGGGTATGCCTCACGAACTGAGCCAAAACTGTAATGTGGAGTCGCCACTAGGTTGGTTCTCCAGTAGAGTCGCCAGATAGATGATTACAACCAGAAATTTGTCCAGACTTTGTCTATCATCAAAGTTGGAACTGTGTCGTTCTCCCAGGGAAGCTAAGCTTCAATCTCCTCTCCCTGACAATGGCACCAATTAATGTTATCACCCCAAGAAACTCTCCTAGGTTGTAGCTCGGAGATGCTCGGGACATTACTAATTCAACTTAATGTTGCAGATGGATGAATGGAAGGAATGATGCTTGTTCAAGCTAGATAACCACTCCTACTTTTCTTGACTCTAGACATGTGTGAACACCCCCAGACTACAAGGATTTAGACCACCAATTACTCACAGTTTTAAGGATTGGGTGAATATGAAGAATACTGACCACACCAGCAGATGCACAGGACCCTGTGATGGCCAGTTGCAACAAGTAAAGAGGTTTGCAAATCTAATTCTCCAATGTATAGACATGATGACAGATCTCTAGCATTAGGTGAAAAGAAACCTGAATAACACATTCACTAATACATACAAGATTTTAACACAGAGGTAGGATGACAACTCCTCTAATGCTAAACATCAAGAATTCAGGAAAACTGCATAACAGGCACAGCCTAGAACAAAATAGGAATGGAAAGTGAGCAATTAATAGCAAAAGAAGCTTGTATTAGTTGAAAATGAAGATGAGACGCTACAAGTATCAAAGTAGTTACAGTCTCCAGAAGTTGAACCTTACATCAAAACAACAACCATCAACCCTGATTACATCTTATTTCTGGGCATATATAGAGTTTGAATACAAAGTCACTCAGCCACTCTAAGTGTGGAGGGGTCATAATTGACCACCAACCGCTTTAACTGCCTGATGGAGTCTCTAGTGGAATTTTCTTGCTTTAGTGAACAAATCTGATCTTCTCAGGTGCTCTGCTATACTCTTAGGTGGCTGGAGTATTGTATAAGATAAAATGCCATACTTGTTAAATGCAAGTTTCTGCTCAAGGCATGTCCTTCTTCTTCTCGGGTATACAGTCTGTTGAATGCAATGGTTGAGGAGGAAATGCACCAGGTACAGGTAGAAGGTCATTTTTGTCCTTCGGGCGAACGAAATGATCAGGGCGAGAGGAGTGCATGGCAGAAGTATGAGCAGGACGGAGGGAGGAGATCAGCCATTAGATCAAGCAGATAGACGGCGGAGATCACTCGGTGGGAGGTATCGGGAGGAAGCGGGGGTCCAAGACGATCGCGAGCCGTTGGATCTCAAGTGGGCAGGTCCAACGGTCATCGGGCGGAGGAGACGCGCGGGTTTTAACTGGCGGGCAAAGCAGTTTTGGCAGTGGGCGGTATTGATCGCACTGTCGTGGATCATCGGGCGGTAGAGGTACAAGGGTGCACGATCCCATTCAGACGGTGATGTGTGGCGACAGGGAAAAACGAAAACCACCTTTCATCGCGGGTTATCATATTGTCACTTCGCGGGTGCGGGGAGAGTGAACACCATCCGATCGTGGTGAAGATTATCGGACCGTGAGGAAACAATCGAGCGGGTTTTTGATCGGATGCAGCCGGGGACCGTTGGATCGGGATGCGGTGATTGACGGTTATGATTAAAAGGTGACTATGTGCTACAGAGGCGTAGGGTCATGTGGTGGTGGTGCTATGGAGCTTTAAACTTAGCCCTTTTGGGGCTTGAAGAAACAGGAGCTTATGTTGAGCTTTGGAGGAAAACAGAGATAGCGGGGGGTTATGAGAGTGTAAGCGGAGTGAAGGGGAACGAGAAGGATGATTGATATGAGTCCTCTTTGAGCAATAACAACACGACCATGCCTACATTTGACCCTCAAAATGTCCAAGTATGTAGTAGAGCTAACATTTCCATACATGGAGTTCCTTGGTCTCTTTTGAGGATGATGGCCTTCTTCACAATCATCAGGAGAATCTCTTCTTCTTATATCATCTTCTTCTATCATTAAACATGTTGTTGTTGAAGCCACAATTTTTGTTGTAGTTATATCTTGGAGCATTTCTCTTTTTTGGACAGTCTCAGGCATAATGGCAATGTTTGTTACAATTAAAGCATTCAATTCTTCTTCCTCTTCTTTGGGAGTCATTTGATTTAGGGGCAATCTTTCTTGAACCAGATGGGCTCCCTCCTCCTTTTCTCTTCTTGTCTTATGCAACAAATGCAAAGGGCTCTCCTTCCTCCTGCTTTTGAATTCTCCCTCTAAATATCATCTTGGATTCTTCTTGATACATTTTCCAACCAACTCATCAGATGTCGAAAATTTTTCATTGTTGCTTATAGTAGTAATGAAGGTTTCCAAAATATGAGGAAGACCTTGAAGAGTAACAAGCACCAACTCTCTATCAAATATAGGTTCTCTAGCATTCTGCAAGTGATCCCTTAATTGGGATATCCTCATAACATAAGATTGCATAGATTCCCCCTTGTTCATCTTAATGTCCTTGAGTTGATTCTTCAAGGAAAAAATATGATTCAAATTGTTGACCTCATACATCCCAACCAACTTATCATAGATGTCCTTACTCTTCTTCAATTTCCAAACATAAGTAAGGAAATGATCTTTCAAAGACTCAATAAGAATTTTCTTAGCTTTGAGCTCACCTTTTTTATATTTGGACTTGGGAACAACAGGAGCATTTTCTGGTGGCTCGGGTACTTTTCCTTCCACATATTCCAAGACATCATTATCATCTAATATGACTTCCAACACGATCTTCTAAGCAACCAAATTTGATGAGTCACCCAACTTCTTTGTATCCTTGAAGTAAGAGGTAGACATATTGATCAGGTGGCTTCTTGCAAATAGATTCCTTCAAAGGTGATTGCTTTAGAATCTTATCTCCTTGGGCTTGTCTTCGCCTTAACATTGACAACATGTTAATTTTCCATTGTTTTATGCTAGAACAATCATTTAGACCAATTATTTCTTCAATTAGCAATCACTTTTAAATAAATTTTATCTTCTAGTAACAATGAGCAATTGTAAATAGAAAAATAATTCAAATGCAATAAAAGACAACCAAGAATATGAGACAAGAGAGACACAAGATTTGGTCAAAGACCAGGGAAAAACGCCACAAGAGGGAAAATCCTTTCAAAATTATTCTTTTTATGTGATTGTCATCAAATGTTCAGCAGAGAAATGTACTATTCCAATTCAACAATAAAGATTCAAAGTCAATTCTTTGATGTATCAACAATATACTAACCAATATCCAAGAGATGAGCCCAAAAGTCAAATCTTGTAAACAAGTGAAATCTGGTCAAAGTCAACAACATAAATTTATGCCCTAACTAGTCAATGTTCAGCAGTCAAATCAACTCGAAATCAACTCGATCAGCAGTCAAACAATTTGACCTCCTTTGTTGGTCAAAATTAAGTCAAAATAGTCCCAAAAAGACTCAATCAAAGGAGAGGGAAAGTTGCGGTCAAACTTTAGTCAATATACCTACATTCAAACCAAGTCAAAGTGCCCATAAAAATTTGGTTCCTTCACCAAGAAATTTGGCCTCTAAAATTCAAAATTTTGCAAGTCAAAATGCTAAGTCAAAGGTAGTCAACCACTGCCCAAACAAAAAGTTAATGCTTAAAATAAGATCAACCTCCTTCCCTTCACATGTGTCAGTTTAGACTCCTAAATTGCAAACCTGTACAAACCAATCAAGAGAAGAGAGAGATAAGAGATGTGCGATGTGATGATCAAATGAGGAGACCTTGATGTGTATTTATATGTGATTTTGGAGACCCAATTTTTCCTTTCCGTCGACCTATACTTTTGTGTACTTGTGTGTTTTCCATTAAAAATAATATTTTTCCTTTACCAAAATAAATTATTCCAAGGGAAAAGAGGGTCTTCTTTGAATGAGGAAGGTTGTTTAAAGGAGGGAATTTGTCCCTGATCTACCAAATTAGTAGGGACTCCCATCTGGTACATGGGCCCGACTAAAACCATATTGTTAAAGGTTCGCTTGGGACAAAATAAACAACAAATGTTTGAGAACAAATAAAACTTCAATAAATGCAATTAAGCAACTTATGGAAATTGAACATGTGGAATGTTATGAATATAACAATGACCAAGTATCCTGACATGAATCTCAAGAGAAGCAGTGTTGGCAAAACTTCAAATAAACTCATGTATACATTAAATATTAATTCAATGATCATAAACAAGTTCATAACCAACAATATCATGAAAATGTAAGTGTACAAACCTACACATGATATATGCTCAAATCAATAAAGCAATCATTGACATAAACATAAAGTAAGCACAACATATACCATCTGATCACCACATAAGGAACCTCACAATGATTGATGACACATGAAAAGAATTGCATACACAGGCTCAAAGAAATTCAAAGATTAAGTTGAAATATCCATAACATTGCCACATGAAATGCCCATGAAATCTATTAGTGGAAGTGTAGAGTCAATACTTGTATTCACAAAAGATCTATTAGCTCTCAAAAAATATGCACAAGTTGAGTCCAAAACAAAAGGTCCATTTACATCTAGCCACGAGGGTTTATTTATAGAAGGTAAGGTGACCTTTCACCTTCCATGACATTTCATCTACCTCATGTCTCTTCAGCTTCCCCATGACCTTTCATATTCCATATGAGTCTCTCTACTGTACATTATAATCTATTATTAATAATATACAAATTACATTAAATATTAAAGAAAACAAGCATTTTCAACCAACTAATCTAGTAATAGAGAGATCTGGACATCCATATGTAAATCTTATACTAAGTGTGGCTACTGTAGCTTGTATTCCCTTGCAAGAGTCGAGATCTTATGCTACAACTCATCTCCATGCCTTTAAAGGCATTCTATAGCATCTAGTATAAAGGTGGACTTCTTGACTTGTACCTGAATTTATAGAGTCTTAAGCTTTGTGTATAGCCTTACAGGCTCAACCATGTATTGAGAAATCACCTCCTTCATAATTTCCAAGTCATCTCTTGCAACAAGTTGCTTGATGGGATCTAAGAACGCCTAAATCTCTTGTTTGAATTCCTCTTTTGTTCTCGTTTCACCCAATGCGCCAATGGAAGGAATCTTGTACAACTCAACAAGAGATTCTAGTGGGCCATGCAAGTGCTTGTATGATGCCATTACCTTGTCTAGATCCTTGGCCAATTTGTCATGTGACTACATATTGACATGGAAAACAACCTTGTCATTTTTCATTGGTATCCAATTTTTCCTTAGAAGTTCCTTGGGTGGATTATCATACTGGTTAGAACATTCATATATGTGTTTTGCTACAATAGTTATTTTGATCATCATTCCCCTTTCTTTCAATTCCCTGTGCATGCTTGGAACAGAGCCATGACTTGATGTAAAGTTGTCATCTCATCATAAACCAAGTTCATAACCTCTTCTAGTATATGTACTTCATCTAGAATAGATTCGTCTAAATCTTTGCTTTGGGAGCGGGAGGCAAGCAAAGCTTGGTTCTCACTCTGTAATTGTACAACCTTTTGCTCAGAGGTGGCTAGATTTGTCTTCAAGTCTACATTTTCCTTATTTTCCTTATTTATGTTCAACTTCGTAGCTATTACAAAAGCAGTTCCAACAAAAGCTATCATTTCATGATTCATCGTGATGTTGATGACAATTTCCTTTTCGATGACAATTGATATGGTCTTTGTTGGGTTCTTGGTGTAACACCTATGCCTTTCTTGCATGATTTTAAATTGGACTTGATCAAAGGTGAGCCTAGAGATGTCCAATACTTATTCCTCTCCCTCCTTCGGAATGTCCAATTCCTGCATTGGGAAGTGTCTGCTAGTGATGGGAGTGGATGGAAAAATGTTCAAGGTGGGCACCTCCACCTGCATCTCTGAGTTCCTTAACTGATCATCTTCTACTAATTTGTTCTCCTACTCTCTAAATAGATCCTCCTCAATTTGTTTGGCTATGGCTTCTTCTTGTTGCTTGGCTTGCTCTTCTTCTTGTATTTTCCTTTCCTCTTCTTCTTCTTTCTTTCTTTATGCTTCTTCTCTCCAAGCTTTTTCTTCCTTTGTTTTCTCTTGAGTTCTTCCTCCTCCATATCCTTGTTCATTTCCTCCTCTTTCTTCTTCTTTGTTGCTTCTACATTCTTGTTCTTTAGGGATTCTTTTTCTTCTTCTCCTCTTCCTGCTTCCTTTTAAGTTCTTCTTCATGTTTTTGCTAATCCTCTTCTTCATGTTTCTTGCTTTTCTCCTCCTCTATTTGATTAACCTTTGGTTTCTTTTTCTTTTCTCTATTGGATCCCTGCCCCTTTTTTCTTTTAAGAATGGTTTCCCTTGCTTCAAGACTCATGCTTTCTTGTGTATCATTGACTGATTGTTCTGCCTTCGCTTCTTGTTGTACATTTGATCCTATTGCCCCAGAAGCGTTATAAAAGTTTTTGATGTGTTCTTCTTCATCATCAACGAAGTATGCATAGGCCTAGCCAAATCCAATTGATTTGCAGTTTGCCGACGCAATACCCCTTGGGTAATATTTATGGAACCTCAACTCAATGAAAAGGAAATGATTCAAGACTTTGGCTTCCGCTTTGACCTCCTTAAAGTTCTGGATAGTATATGCCCTAATGTCCAAAGGGAAGATAGGCCATGGTCCCTTATTGCCTTTGACTAAGGTCATATACAACTCGGTAGTTAATTGATAAGCAACCTCCAGTAAAACCACTATGTTACTTACCAGTGTAGGGAGACCAAGAGGAGGTTTATAGGCGCCAAAAACTCTGATATAAGTTTCTTCTCCAATTGGGAACCAATCTGCAATATTATGGAGGGATTTCTTAGCCCTTTTGGACATGCACAAAGGCTCTTCTCTAAAGAGTGTGCTATACAAAAGAGAAATGAAAGATTATGTAATCCTCTCGTACATGCCCTTGTAATCCGTGTTCCAAAAGCTTTTGTAGTGAATATGGACATGTTTTCGCTCGTCTGGGGTTCGTTTCAAACCTAAGCCTTTGAAGTCACACCTCGTGCAGATTGCATCTAAGAGGTAGGAATCCATATAGAACTCTAATTGTTTCCCTTTTTCCAAGTTCTTGGCCACCTAAGAAATTGACTTGACAAAAGATGCAAGAATGCTTGCCCAATTGAAAATTGTTCCTTTTGTAGCAACTATGTGCATCAAGGGGATACATGATCCTAGAAAGGTGTCAATGTTTGCCTTCCCATTGAGTATGTTCATCATGGTAGCCATCAACTGGTACACCTTCTTGAGAGATCTTTTTTTATAAACTCCATCTGCCTTGACCCTGAATTTAATTGGCTCCTGCCACCACGATTTGAATATATCCTTGGACTTGGGTTCATTGAAAGTTGATAACCATTTAGTATTAAAGGCTTCCTCATGTTTTGGCAGCTTTTAGTAACTTGCAATATCGATATAGTGAAGGATGTTATAAGCTCTCCATTATGTCCCCTGATTTCCCAGTGATCTTCGTTTTTGTGCTATAAGATCCACTCCATTGTTTCGGCACATGGGAAGGCCAGTGGGTGTGTTGTCACTTTATGCAACCAAGATTTCTTGATATTGATATATACTTGAAAATATTCCTAGTCCTATGGAATGTCCTTATTTTCAAACTCTAAGTAGATGTCACCCCAAGTGATTTTTGTTGTTTTTTCAATTTGACAAGCAATAACAACATAGATGGGAAGCTTTGGCAGATTGTCCATGACCCCTTCTATGTTGCTTTCAACTCTATTGGAACTCTGGCTAGAACCTCTGATCACAAGTGGTACCATCTCTCAAGAAAATGATGGGATATTGATGTAATCTAAGTCGATGGTACTTAGACATCTCAAAAATGTTGATTAGTGACATAAATGTTAGCACAAACAATGATAATCACCAATTTGATGCGAAAATAAAAATGTTAATTGGAGATTTTAGGGTGCTAGAGTAAAGGCGATTTGGGTTGGCAAAGGAGAAAGGATTTGTGCAAGTCGCAGTTGTAATTGGTAGGATGGATCACAATTTTGAAAGGCGGGACAGGTCGCACCCTGCTAATGCATCACTAAGGTTCACAGCTGCGATTTGCGACTTGGAGTGTTTGTGTGATGGTCTAGTCGCAAAACTGGCTCACAAATATGGCCACATTTATTAAGAGCAGAGCAGGTCACACTCTTGAGGAACAAGACAGGTCACACATCGGCTCAACAATGTTGGTCGCAATTAGAATCGGTAGAATCGACAACCTCGTGCAGGACCAGTATGGTGAGGTCACGTCCCCAACTCTTATTGCAAGTCCCGAGGTTATATGGCACGGTTAGAGAGTGGATTGTGACTTTACGTAAGTCGCCACAGTTAAGTTGCAACCTTGGATGGGAGTTGGGGAAGCGACGGGCAATCCAAAGGCATGAACATTGGGTTAGGCCTTCAAATCCCGTAACACTCAAAGCTAATCGACGAGAGTTCTCGTGGTTGGAAATACGACGTAAGGTTGTAACTCGAGAAATGTCAATTTGTACCTGGAAGTAATGATTACAGGCTTAAGGTATGCGTTACTTACCCAGTCGCAAGTCGCTATGACAAGCTAGAGCGCCGGCTGCTTGCTCCGTCGCGAAGGTAGAATGAAGTGATGAATAAGAGCCAAGGAGATTTATAAAGAAGTAACACGTGCGAGGGAGGTCACACTTTAGACTCGCGTGATAGTTTTATTGCATGAGGCGAGCTTAGGAGGAAGGTCGCACATGGGAGGCGCGCAATGATTTTATCGCGTGCGACGGGAAAAGGGAGGTCGTAAGTTTGGAGTCCAATGGAGAGGTCACATATGAGAGTCGCGCAGTGGTCTTATCGCATGCAACAAGCATAGGGAGGTTGCAAATTACACATTCAAATCGCAGTGAGGAGTTACTAAGGACCAAGAATGTGACTTTGCGACTTAGTAAAAGAGTATTTAAAGGAGGTCGCAAGTCGCAATTCTTATGCCCAGTATGGTTGCCGCTACAAGTTGTTGGTGCAACTTGAAGAGTGAAGAAGCACAAAGGAGGTCGCAAATGGAAAATTTAGTGGCTAGTAAGATTGCAGTGATTTTCGACTTAGGAAGGAAAACTTAAGTTTTTGGACTTTGAGAGTTAAGCTTCCTAGGTCCCAAGGAAACCCTAGATAGGTCTAAGGGGAGATGAAACCCTAGGAGACCATAGGCAAAGGATGATGAGGAATTAAGTATGGGGTTTTCCAAAATTTTGAGAACGCTGAAATTTTGGGGTTGTTGTAGCAGCTACCACATATGGGTAACATTTGTTGGAAGTTTTTGTAACCAGAGGCAAGTCCAAAGGTGATGATTGTTGTTATGCAATTCATTTTACTATTCTTAATCCCACTTCTTCACTCCTTTGAGCATCACTTAATTCAATGAGCGCTAAGTGAGGTACAATACTTGTTAAGGTTTTGCAAATGGGGTAGCAAGCTTTATTAGTTTGACTCTAGGAAAAAGTCCATGGACGTTTCAGCCCAAGTAGTCTTGGGATGTGTGATGTTATAAAGAAGTTATAGTTATTGAGTGTAAGACTAGAGGGTGATAATGGATGCTTTGAAATCCATTTTGTTAGTTTGATCCTACTTCACCCTTGCAGGCATCACCCAATGTAATAAGTGCTAACTATTATTAAAATTCATGAGAAATTGGTCATTCTAATTAGTTCTCATGGGACATGGGTCACACATTAATGACTTACACTACACATAATTACAACTGACATTTTATATATTGGACGATGAAAGTCCTCCAAAGCTTAAATACAAGCCTCAAAGGAGCTTCAAATGAATATTGATAAGGCACAATACTTGTCAATATTGGAAATGAGGTAGTATGCTAAGTGAGCTTGACTATGGGGACAACTCCATGGTTGAGCATGCTTGAGCCATAGTAGCCTTAAGATGGGTGATTTTCTTGAGAATTCTAATTACTAGGTGCAAGTCCCATAAGCGATGATTAATACTATGCATTTTCTAAGTGTCGATCCCACTTATTCACATCTATAAACTTCATTTAATACAATAACTATTAAATAGAATATTCAAGAATAATAAGAAATTAACCATTCTAATTAATTGTCATGAAACAGAAGTAATGTATTAATGACTTACATTGCATACATAATCCCAAAATGATATTTCATATATTAAATTAAAAGAAATCTCCAAAAACATATTTCTTAATAATACATATAATATTAATAATCGTACATCTTCAAAGGGAGAACTAGGTCACCAGTGAGCGAAAGGGGAATGGAGGGTTTACATATCGCGCCCTGCGGCAAAGGAATGGCGAGACCTGGCAGGCCGCGATGGGCAAGGCCATCAAGGTCGATGTCTAGATCCTCACACTCCGAATCTCATGCAACATCAGGTATATGCTCATGCCCTCGTTTTCGTTTGAGACCCTTCAGATCATATTACGCTCACTGTAGCGAAAGTGCTAGGAGGTGCAAACCTACGCCGCATAGGAAAAGCTCATCCCCATCAACAGCGGGAGGTTGAACACCGTCGCTGCGACCTAAGTTTTCGTCCTCTATTAGCCCAGGAATAGGAGATCTGAAGGCAAGGGTGGTCTCACGTACTGACGTAACTGCTACACTCGGAGGCCTGGGAAGCTATGGCAGCCTTGGACAGGGAATTTTCTCTCCAGTTAATAGAACCAAAGGCAGCCACGTAGAAGATGTCATACAAATGTTGATTCGAAATAGCCATCACTCAAAGTTTACCAGCTCTATTCATTGGCAATGATCGATCGTTCTTGATCCGGATTGGAATTTTATCCATGGATCGAGACACATCCTATCAGATATGATCAGCCAGAAGACAGATCTGCCCTCGATCTGGAAAGATCTGAAAGTATCTCCTCCAAACAGCAATACCCAATACCTTTTCGTTGACGATAAAAACTTTATGAGGACAGATTTGGCATTTTTCCATGTTTTACCAGATCTTGGGGAGTTGGATCGGCATATCATCTTAGCAATACGGGAATATGCCCTAGAATTGGAAAACACTAAACTCAGATACCAAAAGGGCCTCTTAGGCAAGCAAATCAGTGATGCTCTTGCTCACTAGAACATGATGAAGCTCTGTGCGAAAGCAATGAGATGCTTAGATCTCACATATCCGGGCACATGGGTAACAGATCGAGCCATACCTCAGAAGGACACACACTCAAAAGAGGAGGATCATATACAAATTTTCATTAAAACACTGGATGGCAAGACTATTTGCTGGAGGATCTAGATAGGGAGGAAGATTCAGGAGCCAAAAAACAAAATCCAGAACCACCTTGGTATACCAGCATATCGACAAAATCTGATCTACTTAAGCCACCGTTTACAGGACAATCTCACACTCCAGGATTCTGGCATCACCACAGACTCGACCATCATAATTAACCTGCGTTTGAGGGGTAGAAGTGTTGGAACCAGCTCAAAAAGCACATGATCCTTCAAGGAAGCACTCCGATAAGGAAAAAGCACAAGCCAAAACCGCAACACCTCTTGAGCTCCTAGGATCCTACATTGTAGAACAAAAATATGAGAATCCTGCTCTTACCATAGCAATGCTTGAGGTTAAAAGACCTGTACACAGATCTCTATTCCAAATCAATTATATGCAGATTTAATGGGTTTTGGCCAAAATATGATGTTTTGCACCAATGGATTAATGAGGTCTAGTCTCCAAACTGTGAGATACACTTATGTCCCAAAGGTTTTTTATAGTCAGATTTTGAACAGTACAAGAAAAAGAATATACCCTCAACAAGAGGCCATGGTTCTGGGGCAATGCAGGACTATTTATGACCCCTTGGTTTCTGAAATTCAACACCAACACAATGGTGGTAGATGACATGCTTGTTGCAGGATCTAACATGCAGGAAATAAATGTGCTCAAAAGAAAATTGGCAAATTCATTTGCAATGAAGGATTTGGGAGCTGCAAAACAAATCCTTGGTATGAGAATAACTAGAGACAGGAAAAATCGTAAATTAACATTGTCTCAGAATGAGTACATACAAAAGGTGTTGAAAAGATTTAACATGCATAATGCAAAACCAGTTAGTACACCTTTTGCTAGCCATTTCAAACTTAGCAAGGAAATGTGCCCAAAGACCCAAGAAGACATGGATTATATGTCTAAAGTTCCATATGCATCAGCAGTTGGAAGCTTAATGTATGCAATGGTCTGCACAAGGCCTGATATTGCACATGCAGTGGGAGTTGTAAGCAGGTACATGAACAATCCAGGAAAGGAACATTGGATGGCAGTGAAATGGATTCTCAGATATTTGAAAGGTACCACAAATCAAGCATTATGCTTTGGTGGTTCAAACATTTCTCTACAGGGATATGTTGATGCAGATATGGCAGGTGATAGAGATAAAAGGAGGAGCACTACAGGATATGTGTTTATTGTAGGTGGAACAGATGTCATTTGGGTCTCAAAACTACAAAGTGTTGTTGCACTCTCAACAACAGAAGAGGAGTATGTTGCTGCTACAGAGGCTAGTAAAGAAAATATTTGGTTACAAAGGTTTCTTGATGAATTGGGTAAGAAGCAGGAGTTGGGTAGGTTATACAGTGATAGCCAGAGTGTCATACATCTTGCAAAGAACTCTGCATTTCATTCCAAGACTAAACATATACAACTCAAGTACCATTTCATATGGTCAGCATTAGAAGATGGACAATTGAAGCTGGAAAAGATACACACTAGCCAGAATCCTGCAGATATGTTAACAAAAGTTGTAACCAGGGAGAAACTAAGAATCTGCTCAGTTTCAATTGGTTTTCAAGTATGATGAAGAAGATGAGAAACAACCAAGTCCAAAGTGGATTCATTGTCTAGCAAATGAAGTAGCAGTGGAGTTCCTATAATCAGTCTCCAAGTGGGAGATTGTTGGGTGTGGAGCTTGATTATCTTCTGTATTCAAAGGTTTCAGCCAGATGTATACCCCAGGAAGACTGTACACCCCTCCACGCGGGGGGGTGCCCAGGGGAAATGCCCTTGAAGCTAAAAATAGATGTAAAATTGCCTTGTAAAAGTCTAGTAATTTCTAGTCAATCTGGGCCGTTCATTAGGCGGATGATCTTACGGTAGAAATTACGTTTAATTTAGGGTTTTTTCCCCTAGAAGGCAACCCCTCGCTATATATGAGGAAATTGTATTTTGTCTATGTAGATCTATATTCGGAGTGAGGAAAAGAGAGGAGATTAAGGGCGAAGAGGGAGTTACAACGAATTTGTTGTACGTTGTATCTCTTCAATTTGCTGGATAATATAATAAAAGAAGGACTGGTTGTTTCTCCATGGATGTAGCCCAAATTGGGTGAACCACATATATTTGTGTCTCTCTTGTTTTATGCGTTTTATGTGTTTATATTTCTGCAATATTTTATGTGTTCCATTGCTCTATAAAATATAATTTTCTAACACTTCTCTTCCCCTTTTATTATTGTCCTTGTTGACTTAGGACAATTTCTCTTGTAATTCCCATATTGTTGACATCCATAGCATTTAACCTTAGCCATATTCTTCTTCCTTTTCTGAGGACCAAATTTTCCATATTTTTATTTTTGTCATTGTAGCAAATACTTGATTTTTCACATTTGATCCTACATCATTTTTTTTCCTTTAGCTTGTTTTCATCAATCTTGCATAGTGGTCATATATCCTTGAATGGAGTAGCTTCCTTCTTCCCATAAATGCTTGATGTAAAGTTACCCCATTCCTATGGTAGATCATTTAGTACTACGGTAGTCATCTCTTTGTCCGACATTATTTCTCCTAGATCTTGAAGTTGATCCCTGATTTTATATATCCTCATAAAGTATGAGCCTATTCATTCTTCTTTTGATATCCTTAGCTTGTATATTTCTTGCCTTAATCAAATAACTTCTCCTGCAATGCTTATGAAAATCAAATCTACCATTTTTTCATATATTTCTTTTGAAGTTTCGAGTTTAGATACATATGGAATGAGGGGATCCTTGATGGATTCTATCAGAATCCTTTGAGCCCTTACTTCCCCTTTCATAAAACTTGCAAGTGCTTAAGCATATTCCTTTGGAGGTTTGGTGATTGTGCCCTTAACATGTTCCATGACTTCATTTTCAATGTGATTCAGATCTTTCCTTTTCTTCCATGCACGAAAATTTTGAAGCCCCAACCAACTTATTGATTTCCTTGCAAAAAGACATTTTGACAAATTTAGATGTAGACATAAAGAAACTTGTGAATATGCTTCGTGAATATGATTCTTCCACTTGCTTCCTCCTTGAATTTGATGATGATATAGATAATGGAAAACTTATCCTTGATGAAGATAATTTCCTACAAGAGTGATCCTTGGCTCCAAAGAAAGGGATATCACCTTAGAACTTATGATGATGATGGCAACGTTCTTGATCTTGCTTCTCTTGGATGAGTAGAATTCAAGTTGCTTTAATTTGTAGATATTTTAAGCTTGAGTAAAGGTAGGGCCTTTGTGGTCCTTTTTCGTTGATGATGACTTGAGCGAGGATCCCAAGACTTGCAATAAGATATCAAAGTTTATACCATTGTGAATTGGAACAGATTTCACTATTTTAGAGTACTTCAAATGGTGACGATATTACAAATGTCAACTTCAATTATCAAATACTTCAAGCACTATGTAAACTGTGTTGTAAAATGAACCGGTGGTGAGTAGTTACACCAACATTAAATATTTGTTCCTCCACAAAAACATGCCAGTATACCATATCAATAGTGCTCAAAAATTTTAGGGAAAATGCCATCCAATGTGGATTGAAGCATGTTAGTTGGCGTATTGTTCAATCACATGAAATGAATGTTTAGGATGTGAAATTCAATTGATTACAATGTTCAGAAATGACCATCATTCAAGATATGTTTAACATCATAGAATGGCATCACAGGATTCTCAAGGAAAAATTCATGTGAAAATAAGCTGATAGACAAAAAATATACCGATCTTTCATAGGATTATACATCATCAATTATGGGTAGATTATCACCATCCACAAGTTTATTAAGTGTGACCATAGCAAGAGTTTAGAATTAATGCCCATGAGGATGTAGGAAAGCATGCACCTCAACTTCCCTCTTAATAATTCGCAAATAAAACCAAATCACTCACAAAAAACTCTCAGACAGTGATTCAGCAGGCCTAAGCAAATTTGGTGGGTGACATCAGGTTCAGGAAGTAGGACATCCAGATGAAATCAATCCACAATATTAATATGTGAAAAGTGTGCTCAACGTGAAAACATCTCTAGGATTGTGAGAATAAACTATATGACCTTGATTTTTTTCTATTCCTTAGACTTAGATGTTGCAATCCTTAAAGAAATAAAATAGTCACTTGAACCAATCAATTGTTAGCATCCATTAAAAGTTCATTCAAGCATTATAGGGTCTGTTTGATTCTTAATGGCGTTTGGATGGAAGATGTTGCTAAAAAGTATGAGTTAGAACATGAACATCCATTCATAAATAAATTAATGAACTCAATGAGGAATAAGACCGGTATTCACCATATTTTGCCAAACTTGAATAAAGTAACTCACTTGAAATGACAACAGAATATGCATCCTGGACTTATCTTATTTGATAGAGGGTAGATCCGGAAATGACTAAAAAAACGAGATCTACCCTAGCCTGTGCCAAATTTAATTGGTTTGTCATGAAATGACTAGTTAGCAATGATATAAATCAAAGTTTTATCAGATATAACAATTTAAATAAACTGAGATCCGACAACCTAGTAAGATAAAATGGAGCAATGAAACCATTAAATTTCTCAATAAAGAGTGAAAACAAATTTAAAATTTAGTGAGACTAAGGAAACAAGGAAACAACTGAAAGAGAACTCAAGAAAATTCATGCTCATTTATTTAGCATCTACGTAAAACTATTTGTTCCTCTATAAATTGTTTGCAAAGTTAAATAGCGCCAGGTCTCAAATGGTCATAAGAGTGAACTATTTAACTCAGTTAATTACGAAATTGTGTTTGGGTTTCTGCATTAGTAATGAGAGATCAGTTACATAGACACCCTGAAACTCTAATTAAAGAACCAATTTTAGTTGAAGAAAATTCATGCAACCAAAGAATGAAATAACAACAATAAATTAATTCTAATGCAAATCAGACATTTAATCAAACAAACTGTTCCAAATCTATACGATTTTGCCACTGAGACTAAAATATACTGTAAGGCTTTAAGCAGAACACATTCCAAGGAAATACCCGTAGCAGACCAAAATGAGAAGCTAATATCCAAACAATCTAGCACGAATTGTTGACCAGTACTTCATCGTAGAAATTTTACAATGTGTGGAAAGGGCACAAAAAAAAACAAAACCATTTATGCAGGCTACTTATAAATGGTCTTGCCAAAAATGATATGATCCAAAAGAGGAACAATTGAGGAAACATGCTTACAATCAGATGTACGAAACCCTATATCTATAACCTGTCAATTTTAATGAACAAGCAACAGAAGAAGTACTAAAAGTACCAACTGAAAGGTTTTCTTTTTTTTTTGAATAAAAGATCTAAACCTTGTAAGCATTTCATGAAGCTTTCAAAACACTCGTAATACTAAAGAAAAGTCAACAATACTCTGTGTAAAGTGAGCCTACCGTTATTATATTTAATTTTTTGAAAGAATAAGCAAATCCCTATAACCCAACAGGTAGCAATTATAATATATATTGCACAGCTTCGAGGCCACAAAGAAGCTCTAAATACACGCAGTATTGACATATCTAACTAAAGAGGATTAACAAGGTCACTATAGAAAATCATTTGTAACACCTTAAATACATGCTCTAGCAAACAAATATTTAACAAAGAATTGTAATTAAAATCTTATTAAAATAAGAAAATTCCAAATTCAAAAAAAAAAAAAAAAAATAAGGGAAAACTACGACCTTCTTGTTCATATTCTAGCCTAAGGTCTGAACCTACTTGATAACCAAGGTGAAATCCTATTTGGTAACTTTTGGCAGAATTGAGGATAGAGCCAAATCCAAAGAGGGACAATGAGAAAATTTGTAGCCACAACTTGTAGAGCCACATTATGTGAGTGATAAGTCACAACTAGAGTCAAAAGCTTCAAGTCATAGCCACACTCGGAAGTTCTCTACATTAAAATGTTTGTAGGCACTAAGAGTTGAATCTAGGCTCTGATACCATATGTAACAACCCCGGAATAAAAACCTGTAATTAATTAGATTAATCATGTGATTTTATAATCAGCACACAATTTATCAACTAATTAACATCAAATTTCTAAAATATGAGTAGAGACAACTTACATGTGGCGATCATGTTTCTTACTTGTGATTTCAGGGTTGAATGCTAGTTGAATTCTGCTAACTACAACAAAGTCTTGGTGACGACTCTCCACCCAACCGTAGGCTCAATTGCGCAAAATCTTGCTACAACTGGTCACCTCCGAGCCTTCAATCAACGTACTACTGCCAGGGAATCCTTTGTCTCACAACACTATTCTCCCAAGAGAATGGATGATGGAATGCCTCTCATCTTACTCACCATCTATTAAATAGAGCAAAATTTGGAAGGGATACCACATGCACACACTCCATGTGTCCACATGCAAATTCACTGCTTTCTTGTTTTATTTATTTTGTTTTTACTTTTTGACAGCTTTACTGATTTTTACTATTTTTTTGTTTATTTTTATTTATATTTATTTAGAGCTTTAGTATTGTTATTTATTATTTGTTTATCATTTATTTTCTTGTATTTTAATATTATATTATTTTATTTATTATTAAGGGACATTACAGCCTCAACTTTAGTCTTCAATAAGCCCACGCAAGAACACAATTAGCATTTTGGCTAGCATTTGTGGAGATAAATTTAATTTTTCAAAAGCTACTAGGTCAGCCTGTGACCTAGGCCATTACTTATACATTATTTTATTATTGGAGGGGCTTGTGGCTAAAATAGGTTATGTTAGAACACACATATATTGGATATACCTCATTTGATCTCTCATCATCATCACACATGGAATTCGGCCTCAGAGCAAACTCACACATGCTCTTTTGTGGACTATATTGGATCTTATGCATTTTGATGTTTGGAGCTGATTTTTGGATATTATTTGAATTAATGGATGTATTTATTGCATATTTTCTTGTAAGTACTCTTAATTGTTGAACATCTATTTCCTATGTCTAACGTATGGAATGATTGATTCTAGTTCATGATAAAATTGCGCCCTAATTTTATTGAATATTAATTGAATGCTAGATAGATGAAAAATGAATGCATTACCCATAAATGACATGTAATAATTATCCTAGTGGTGAAATCCTAGTAGCTCTCCCATAAATCTCCATTATTTCATTGAGTGGATAAATGCTAGAAAAATTGTTGTTATGGCATCAAATTTCAGCCTCCTTATAAACAAGATTGGTTAATCTAAAACATTCTTGACTCCATATGCCCAAAGGACAAGGCGCTGATCCAAATAATTGGTGATCAACCTCACATTTTATCTTTCTTTTCTCTTAAATTCGGTCCTTTCAAGGCTAAAGAAGGAATCTAAGGCTTGGTGTGAATTTCTAGGGATAGAAAATTTTGGTGGTTGTAGAACCTAAATATGAAGTAGATAACGTTTTCCACAAAACATGTCAATTTGGTGGGCATCCATTTCAATTTCATCCATAAATTCTCTTTCCTTGCATTTTTCCGAAGAGGGAAACCCTAGTTTTTCTTCCCTCAACTTAAGGACTTTCTTGAAGGTTTCATGAACCCTGGCTTAGCTAATATACATCGTAAGAAACATTTTCTTCTCAACTTGACATTGAGTTACTTCAACAATCGTAAAATCAATCAAACTCTAGGTCTTGTGCCTCCATTTATAGGCATCTTCATAGAAAGTGAATTTCTTGTGAAGCCTTGAACCAAAATGGTGTGTTTCTGGAAGATCTCCTAACGATAACATTTCATACCTTAACCCTATAACACCTATTGTGAGTGATCTCTATCCTACCAAGACTCCTCCCGTTGATGAAAGTCCATAAATAACAACGGTTTTTTGTTGTGGTCACAATGGGCCACTACCCCATTATTGCTTATAAGTCTAATTTACACCTTGTATGGTTTCCTTCTCCAAGGTCTGCTAGATTTTTTAGCAACAAGTCACTTGTCTAGCTAAGTAATAATATGTTTTTCTTCAATTAAAAGAATGCATGCTACTCTACAGATACCCAAGGTTCCTTCATATGCACCATCACAAAATCCCCAAGAACAACTTTGTTGATTTCTAAATCCTTCAAAGTTCTTGGTTTACTAGATTGCCATAATCCTCCATAAGAAAAACTTATTTTATAACAAACTTGAACTAGGGTAATTTCTTTATCTTGAAAAATCATATGATTTTATGCAAGCCATAGTCCCCACACCACAAAGCATGGCAATGCCTTTGATGAGCCATTGACTTATCTTTGTACCACCCTTGAAAGCATGTTAGAAGAGAATCCTCATCCAATTTTCAATTACCTTTTCTAACTTCATTAATTCACTTGCGTAAGGTAGTGCACAAATAAATGATCAATGGTTTCTTTATAATATTACAGACAATGTAATTTCCTAGATTATGTCAAGTTATCTTTTAACAATAATCCAAAGTAGTTATTATTTGACAAGACAAACCAAAGAAATATCTTGGTTTTAAGTAGATTGTTAAAATTCCATGTTATTTTTCCACTACCATTTATTTTCCCTTACATCTTCCTCTATCTTAGTTGCATATCATAACATTGTTGTGTAATTCCCCAATCCTTTGTTCTTAGTCCGCATTAAATCATCATCACCATAAACAAGTTTAAGATTATTGTGTTTTGATCTAAGAATGAATTAGATCCACACTTTTATTATCTCTACTTGAAGTACTAGTCATGGTGCACTTTTCCATCCTTGGTTCCATAAAGAATTTGAACTAGTATCAACGTCATCAATAAAACGATTCAAATTACACCATAGTTATGAAGTGCATTTTCTAGTGGTACTGTGAATCTGTAATTACATGTACATCCCACCCAAGGATCCTCTCCAATCCTCACATTATTATCCTTTCTCTTTCCAAGCTATCCATTTCCCAAGTAGTGGAAAGGTCTTCACCAATGCCTTCCAAATTATTGAGGCTCTATTAATTGAATTCCCTTCCCTTCTTATCCAATATTCCACAAATCATGGGGATATATATTTATCTATTGTCACTTTTCTATATATTCCCTCCTTATGGATTATCCTCCATATGCTCTTTGTTGCCAAATCTTGTCTAAAATGGTGTATTTTTTTTTGGCCCCACCTACCTGCCTCTTTTTTCCTTGTTATTATCCTTCTTCTAACCAATAATACTGTCTCTTTTTCTTGCTCGCCCACCCACAAAAGGGTAAAGCAATATCTTCATATATTTTCTAGCATTCCTTTGGCAATGTGTGTTAGAGAAAACCAATAAACATGATTTCCCTCAAAAGCTAGTTTAACTAGAGTCAACCTACCTCCTTGAGATAACCATATATAGCACCAACTTGTCACCCCAACTTTCAATTTTAACATATAGCCAATATTGGTCTTCAAATTTTAGTCATTTGGTTCTAAGTGAAAACTTTCGGGGCGCTTATTGGTGATCTAGCCCATCAGAATCAGGACGACAAGCTGAGCACGGTGGTACCATTCACTTTTTAGTGAATTTTTTTAGGCGGTCCCACTTTTCAAAAAATTCGGTTGGTGTATGGTAGCAACTAGAGCTCAAGCGATGGCCAATGAAAGGATGGACAAACTTGAAGAATCAGTGCATAACCTCGGCATTCAGGTTACTAGACTACTCGGCATGGTCGAAAACATAGTCCCGAAGGGCAAGGAGCACGCTCACGAGGAGGAGTATAATGGCCAGGAACACAATGAGGGTGAGTCTAGCCACTCTCCTCACGTCTAGCACACCCACCCACAACCCAGTCAGTGACCTCCCAAGTTGGATATGCATAAATTTAACGGTTCTCACCCGTCGGCATGGATAGCACAAATGGAGCAATATTTCAAACTAAATTGCATCTACGATGATGAGACTCAGCTTATGTTGAGCATGTACTTGGACAATGAAAGGTGGCAATGGTGGCAATGGCAGCAACGTTGCACTGGACCTTTTAGGACTTGGCCCAAATTCACCAAAGCTCTTCAAGACCGCTTTGACCATGAATCATCTTTTTTGGGTCGTCTTACTAAGCTCCGACAGACTGGTACAGTGGGTGAATATATTACAGCTTTTGAAGCCTTAGCCTTCCGCACTTGGGGTCTCTCAGATGGGTTCTACATGGAATGTTTTATCAGCGGTCTTAAAGAAGCTATCAAAGCCCAAGTCCTACTGCACCACCCTCCCACATGGACGGAGGCTTGCAAGGTAGCTCGTAACGTGGAACGTGCATGAGCAGCCCAATACAGTCGCCCAAATTTCTCTGCTAAAGGTCACCCCCCACAGACTCACAACACAACTCAAACACTTAAAGTCCAAAAGGTGTCACCTGCGGAAATGGACGAAAGAAGAAAGCAAGGCCTATGTTATTACTGTGATGAAAAATATTCCCCAGGTCATAAATGCAAGGAGCCCAAATTTTTTCAAATTGATGCCACTGACTACAGCTCAACAAAGGAAGATCCACCACTGGAGGAACATGAGCCACTAGAAGAAGACAACCAAAAGGACAATGTCTCTGATGAACCAGTTATTTCGTTGCATGCTTTGGCAGGGATTTCTTCCCCTCAAACTCTCAAAATCATAGGTTTTATTAAACATCGCCTAGTAGTAGTCTTGATTGATAGTGGAAGTACACATAATTTCATCCATCAAAAAGTCACAGAAGCAGTGCATTCTTTTGTACGAGCAGTTTCTAACTTCCAAGTTCAAATTGCGAATGGAGGCACAATGAAATGTGAAGGCCGCTGTGAAAATGTCAAACTTCAAATGGGGGATTATCAATTGAAAACCCACATGTTTGCCATACACATGGGGGGTTGAGACATTTTCCTTGGAGCTAAATGGCTCCGCACTCTTGGGCCAATCACAATGGATTTCCAGGAGTTATATATGAGTTTTAAGCAGAACAACTACACACATACCCTCCGTGGACTCCAGGGAGGAGCCCCCTCTATCATAAGCTCGCAGAGGATGGAAAAATTGTTGAAGAAGGGCAATCATGGAGTTGTAGCTCAATTTAATGCCATCCAGGCAGTCGAAACCAAGCCTCTGCCAATTCATCCTGAGATGCAACAGATTTCAAATAACCATCAAACGGTCTTTGACAAGCCTCATGAGCTTCCACCCTCGCGAGGGGAACATGATCATAGCATCACCTTGGTTCCAGGGGCCCAACCCCCAAACGTGCGCCCATACAGATATCCGTTCACCCAAAATAATGAAATAGAAAAAATCATCAAGGAAATTTTGGAAGCAGGTGTCATTCGTTCCAGCATTAGTCCTTATTCATCCCTAGTGGTCATGGTGCTCAAGAAAGATGGGGAGTGGCGGATGTGTCCTGACTTCAGGGCCCTCAATAAGTTGACAGTCAAAGATAAATTTCCCATCCCAGTGGTTGATGATTTGCTGGATGAACTCAATGGGGCTCAATTTTTCACGAAGCTGGATCTTCGCTCAGGCTACCACCAAATTCGCATGAAGGAAGTCGACATCCCCAAGACTGCTTTCAAAACTCATGAAGGCCACTATGAATTCCTGGTCATGCCATTTGGTCTTTGTAATGCCCCCTCTACTTTTCAGAGCCTTATGAACCACATTCTCAAACCATATCTCAGGAAATTTGTCCTTGTCTTCTTCGATGACATCCTCATCTATAGTTGCACTTGGGCCGCACATCTTCAGCATGTAGATCTACTCTTGCACTGCTCCGCAAGCATAAATTATTTGTGAAGATATCCAAGTGTTCATTTGGCATGGCAGAGGTAGAGTATTTGGGCCACATTGTGGGGCGTGAGGGTGTCAAGGTGGACCCCAAAAAGATCCAAGCAATGCAGGAATGGCCTCAACCTAATACCTTGAAGAGCTTACGAGGATTTTTGGGTCTCACAGGCTATTATCGTAAATTTTTCCGCAACTATGGTCGCATAGCGAAGCCCCTCACCCAACTCCTAAAGAAAAATTCTTTCTTCTGGAATGAGGAAGCACAACAGGCCTTTACAGCTCTAAAAAATGCCATGTGTTCCACTCCAGTTTAGCACTCCCTGACTTCACCAAATCTTTCGTCATTGAATGTGATGCTTCCGGAACAGGTATTGGGGTAGTTTTAATGCAAGAAGGGCGACCGTTGGCCTTCAAAAGCCAGCAACTCAGTGGGAAGAATCAGGGCCAATCTACATACGAGAAGGAAATGATGGCCATCTTACATGCAGTCGACACCTGGCGACCTTATTTATTGGGCGACATTTCCAAATCCGCACAGATCATCACAGTCTTAAATATTTTTTGGAGCAACACCTATCCTCCCCACAACAAAATAAATGGCTAGCCAAAATGCTGGGATATGGTTATGAGATCATTTACAAGAAAGGGAAAGACAATAGTGTAGCAGATGCATTATCTCGCCAATTTGAGGAGGAAAGTACCCTGCTAGCTATTTCCCTCTCCATTCCAGAATGGATTGAAGAAGCTCGCAGAGAATGGTTTTCACACCCAGGGCTCTCCCAACTCATTTCTCAATTGCAGGCAGATCCAAATTCCACCAAGGGCTACTCGTGGCAGGATGATATTCTTCGCTATAAGGACAGAGTCGTAATATCACCAGCATCCACCTTCAAAAGTCGCATTTTGGCAGAGATGCAATCATCTCCCATTGCAGGACATTCGGGCTTTCAGAAGACGTATGCTCGCACCAGAAGATCATTTTTCTGGACAGGCATGAAAAAGGACATCCTTACCTTCGTAACCGAATGCGATGTCTGTCAACGCCACAAAGGGGAAACCGTTAACACACCTGGCACATTACAACCACTGCCCATTCCGGCATCAATTTGGACGGAAGTTTCTATGGATTTCATTACAAGTCTTCCAAAATCAGGGAACAAGTCAGTCATCATGGTGGTTGTGGACCGATTGTCGAAGTATGCTCATTTCTGCGCTCTTCCCCACACGTTTACACCAACCTTGGTTGCTCAAACTTTCATGGATCAGATCTTCAAATTGCATGGCATGCCTATTTCTATTGTGTCCGAACGCGACCCGATCTTCACCAGCAATTTTTTGCAGGAACTCTTCAGAATACAAGGCACTCAACTAAAACTCAGTACTTCCTACCATCCGCAAACAGATGGTCAAACTGAAGCAGTCAACAAATGTCTAGAAACCTACCTTAGGTGTTTTACTTCAGAAAAACAACACCTTTGGGTACAGTGGCTACCTCTGGCAGAATGGTGGTATAACACCAACTATCATGCCACCACCAAAATGACCCCCTATGAAGCAGTATATGGTCAACTCCCGCCTTCACCTACTTCATATCTCAAGGGATGCTCAAAAGTCCAAGCAGTGGATCAACTCCTACAACACCGCGCAACTATGCTTGCCCATCTTAGAGAAAATCTTCATCAAGCTCAGAACCGCATGAAGCAACAGGTAGACCAGCATCGCTCAGAGCGCCGCTTTCAAGAAGGGGATCAGGTCTTTTTATGACTCCAACCATACAAGCAAACATCACTCAAAAACAAGGGATGTCAGAAACTCTCTCCCAAATTCTACGGACCCTATCAAGTACTTCAACGCATTGGAGAAGTGGCCTACAATTTGGCCTTGCCACCTACTGCAAAAATCCATCCAGTTTTTCATGTCTCATTCCTCAAGAAAGTGATTGGGAACAATTGTAGAATTCATACTAGTCTCCCAGAATTGGACGAAGAAGGATCCATCTAGCTTCAACCGGAACAGGTCCTCGACACACGAGTCAAGCAACTGCGCGGCCGAATGATTAAGGAAGTCCTCGTCAAATGGAAAGACACCTCTCCAGAAGATGCAACCTGGGAACCAGCCACTATTCTGTAGCAGTTTCCACAGCTTCACCCTTGAGGACAAGGCTAGTCTTAAGGGGGTGGGCATGTTAGGGTACCACCCTAACCCCCTTATCTATGTAATGGGACCACATCATAGTCAAGAGTCAATAAAGCCCATATTAATAATTGTAAGTGGTTAATCCTCAATTAATAAAGGAACCACAGTTAGTTGCAAATGGGCCGTAGTATTAGATAGATGGTATTAGTAATACACGGTATTGGCCCGTGGTATTGTACGTAGGAGTCATATATAAAGGATAGAAACTCCCTGCGAGGAGCATCGTGTCTTATTTTGTAATCGAGCTCTGCTCTATTGGAGGTTGCCCCCTCGAAGAGGCAAGTGAACATTACTCTCTGAATAATAAATTCATTGCTATTCTGTGTTCTGGGTATCTTTTCTTTGCATATTCTGTATTCTAGGTCTCTTTTCTTCGCATATTCTGTATTTGGGTATCATTTGCAGGTTAAGAGCATAAAACAAGACATTTCAATGATGCATCTCACAGGGATTCCAAGAAGTAACATATTTGTCGAAATAGTGCTTTGCAACACCAACAATGACAACATCAGACTAATCTAATGTTTCCATATCCAGTGCTCCAGGCAACCACAAAAACCAATGAATGTGTTTCGAACCTCTATGTTGCCACTCGTACCTGAAATAATTCAAAAAATGAAAATAATACACAACCAACAAACTATAAGAACTCAACTTTTGATTAAAGGGTTAAAAAAAGGCAAAAGTAACAATAACAAACCTATACCAAAATTCCTTAGCACCAAGATATCTCTGCAAAACAACCTCTCATACGATATTGAATCTTTGGTGCATGTATAAAGCCACTATATGCGGGTACTGAATAACATTTTGAATTTTTTTGGCATGCTCATTTTTTCTATAACAATGGATATTTGAAGGAATTAAACTATGCAGGTTAGGCCACTTTATGTCTGTTGTAGTTAATGTAAAAAATAAAGTGGGGCTACCCAACTGGGTGATCATGTTTGTCAGTTCAAAATGACACTTTGTCTAATAATCCCTTGTCCCCCTCAGACAAGATCCGAAATGCATTAATTTTTCAACCAATTTATTATTAGGTGTATCACATAGTTGTTGCCGCAACTCTTGTACAATTGTAGGTGCATTTTCAAGGATAGTTTTCTTTAAAAACAAATAAGTTGTTTCCTGACTTCGATGGTGCAAAATCATATTCAACAAGAAATATTGAAACCGAGGATGGCTTCCAAATCTTTGATCATAATATCTGAGTAAATTCAAACCATATTCATGCATCTCAACATTGCAAATATGTGGATGCAACCAATCACCATCTCCTATAGGGAAAAAATTCGGGAATTCCATGTCCAACAATCCTTCAGTATTATAGTCATCAATGGGAGATGTACAAATATCGGGCCAATCCATTGGTTCAATGGATGTGCAATCCACGTTCTCAATAAATCTTCTTATTTGATCAACTTCCCTAGATCCATTTAGAAAGAGGGAAATAAATGACGATGGGTGACAATGCAAATAAGTAACACCCTTGCTTTCAATCTCTACATCCTCCCTAGCTACTTCATCTAGATAACTATCAACAAATTGCAACATGTTAGACACATCAGTGGGCCTTTCTAGGAGAGCATCAATTAAGTCCATGTCAATTTCAAAGTCCCTGTAGTACTTGCCCATTTTGATTTTGTAAACTAATGCATCCAACACATGTTTTCTCTGCACATAGCATTCATAATTTTTGGATTCAACAACTCGTCTTTTCACAATAAAAAAAAAATCTAATTTCTCAACCCATCGTGGAAGCTTCCTTGCAATGGAAGAAATATCCCGCATAAAAATTATTGTGTGCCCAATATATCTATATTGGCCACCATGAGCATGTGACACTTGCAAAATCAGATTTACCCACGCTATTATCATATCTTTGACTTGTGTCAAAAATCTTAAAACCTCTGGTTGTTCACCTCGATCCATGTTGTTAAAGCAGGAAAAGTGACAAACACCTTTCTCACCCCTACATCTTTTACAAATGGGTCCCTCATGCCATCTCACAACTTGTATACCATGATAACATTCATTACACACTTGGCACATATGCATTGTAGACAAACTATCAATCCTCAAATGAAATTTTTTTATGGACCTCAACCATCTTGTTGGCATTATGATACATATGTTGTACTTGATGGCAACCCACTCATCTTAGATGATAAATTATAGTGCAGCAAAGTTCACGCACTTTCATGAAGATAAAAGTTTATTTCATGCAGAGAAAAGTTCACGCACTTTTATGTGGAGAAAAGTTTATTTCATGTAAAAAGTTCATGCACTTTTATGCGGAGAAAAGTTTATTTCATGTGGAGAAAAGTTCACGCACTTTTATGTGGAGAGAAGTTTATTTCATGTGGAGAAAAAGTTCACGCACTTTTATGCGGAGAAAAGTTTATTTCATGTAGAAAAAAAGTTCACGCACTTTTATGTGGAGAAAAAGTTGATTTCATGTGGAGAAAATTTCACGCACTTTTATGTGGAGAAAAAGTTTATGTGGAGAAAATTTCACGCACTTTTATGTGGAGAAAAAGTTTATTTCATGTGGAGAAAAGTTCACGCACTTTCATGGTTGGTTCATGGTATTGGTCTGACAATTTTTTGATCCTATGGTTTTGGTCCGTGGTATTGCATCCAAAAGTGTTGATCCCAAGTATTGGGTTAATGGTATTGTGTTATTATGGTTTTGGACCGTGGTATTGTGAAAGGCCTAAGACTATAAAAGGGGAAGGAGATCATTTGGCAAAGCATCATCTGAATTGTTATTGAATATCTGATAAAGTGCTAGATCTGGAATACTATGATTGGGTTATGGTGCAGATCTGGATCTGAATAAAGAAGGAACATGAGCGCAAGGAGAAGGATAAGTTCTATTGATGGGTCTTAATCTTTAAGCTTGAATGATAGTATTTTTTTTTTCTGGGTTTAGATTTGGTATTACTGTGATTTGGATACAGCTGTCAGAGAAGTGTCTACTTGATTCAGTGCTAATTGGTGAAAAGGAGATTGTTTGATGCAGAAATTCTTGATGATCGATTGATGTTCATGGATCCAGTCTGAAAAATTTATGAAACGTAAGGTTGTAGCCTTCTGTAGGCTAGCACCTACGTACTAGTATCTTGGCTAGTGCAAGAGCTAAGGGGGTTGTAGCTCCCTTCCAGGAGAGTCTGGAAAACGAGAGAGGGTTGTAGCTCTCTGCAGGTTGCAGCCTGCGTACTGGTAAAAGACTGCACCGGTACAATTGTAAAAAGAAGTTTCTAATTGAAAGAAGATAGAGACATATTGCAGCAGGTGGTTTTCACCCACATTGGGTTTCCACCTTATATCATGGTGTTCATGTGTGTGGCTTATGTGTGATGATCTGTTCTATTTCACTGCACCTGTTTATTGTTAATATGGTTGATAACGTTCTAATGCACTCATTAAGGATCAACTAACTGAATCATAAGAAGTTGTGGAAGTAGCATATATGAATCTGAATATGGAAATGAAAAAGTTTTATTGAAGTGATAATACTGATTCACCCCCCCTCTTAGTATTATTTCCAACATTTATGTCTTACATATTGACCTCCCCTTCGAGGAGGTTTCCCATGGAATGATAGATTTGGGGTTTTATCCCCCCCTTTATTCCCCAATAATTCTTCCTCGGCTATAATTGCTTGTTGCACTACCTCATGCAACGTAGTAGACCTAAAAATGTGCACCTTTTCCTTTATAATAGGATTTAATCCATACAAAAACTTTTTACCTTGAGGGCTTCAGTATTTAGATGGGTAGCTTATCTAAGCAACTCCATGAATCGTGCTTCATATTCAAGGATTGTCTTAGTTCCTTGCTTAAGATCATGGAACTCATTCAATTTCCTCTCCAAGTATTCAGCAGAAATGTACTTTGATCGAAATTCCTCTTCAAATCGTTCCCATGTCAAGGTAGACATGGAGTATCCCAATTGGGATTCTAAGTTCCTCCACCATAATAGTGCACTCTCCTTAAGTTGGTATATAGCCAACTTTTCCTTTTGGTTGCTAGAATAATTCCGCAACTCAAAACATAGGTGCATGTTTTCCAACCAAGCTTTTGCTACCTCCCCTTTGTGGTACCCTTAAAGATAGGAAGTTTAACTTTTTCCAACTCTCTACGTACATCTCCATCAGATGGTATTTCTTGCCTCTCTAATTGAGATGAAGAACCAGACGCTGAAGGATTTCCCCCAACCCTACTAATCAAGACTTCAGTCATCTTTTGGAAAGATAACATCATATCCCTTACTTCCCTGATGGATATTTGCTCAAATTCTTTATCTTGGGGAGGTGGTGAGACTTCCTTCCTCCTCATTGATGTTCTCTCCATGATTACTTAACCTGACCAAGGAAAAATTTAGGTAAGTAAATAAATATTAGTAGGCAAGCCCTAGGTCCTAGAGTTTTGACCTACTCTGATACCATATGTAAGGTCCCACCTTACCAACCATCAGTATTATACTAAGACTAACTCAAAATGTGATTTGAGTTTAAGTTTTTAAGACGTAAAAGTTAATGCAGGGTTATATATCTATATTTTTATTTTTATTTTTATTGGTATTATTTACAATACATACTAATCTCTACTAACTAACTAACCCATGGTAATATTAAACTTCTCATTAAGGCTATAGGTTCATGGTTCCTCAAGATCCAAAACTTACAACCATAAGTCTTAAAATCACATTTAAATGATAGAGTCTTTAGTGTGATAAATAATATCAATATTTACAAACCACAATTTCCAATAAGCTAATTGTTCATTCTATTGCAATTAAGAGTGTTTAAGAGTGACTAATTTGATTTTGTTCTAGATAATACGCCTATGATTTCTTTGGTAAAACAAAGGGAAGAAAAACAAGATAATTCAACTTCTAAAGGAGTGGTTTCCAATTATTATGAATTCATATGTGAGCTAACAATTACAACATTTCACCTAACCAATTTGTCTTCCATGGATTTTTACTTCAATGGAATCATCATGCTTATTCTTTGAGATATTTCCAAAAATAACTTGGTTGCAAATCCTAAATTTACTTAGTCATTTTTTATAGACAATTCATAAATGTAATTAGCTACAACCATTGAAGCATTATGTCAAACAGTTTGCAAGCATGAAATGTACATCCATTGAGGCATTTTGTCAAACACTTACAACCATAACCTTTAAAGCGATTTCACCAAAATTAACTAACATGAATCTAAGATTACATAATTTCTTTTTATTTGTCAGTAATGCCAAGAAGTGAACCTAATACATAAGTAGAACTGTCATCCATCTTGATTGCCGCATATACTAAAATTTAGGCACCTAATGACTATCAATATTTAAGAATTTTTACAAATAGCTCACAGTGATGTAGCTACAACCATTGGGAATTTTGAACGGTTAGCAGTCACAAAACAAGTTGCTAACTATTAAACCATCAAACAAGTAGTCACAAGTTTATTAAACTATAAAGTATTAACCATTGATACTTTAAAATAATAATTCCAAGCTTATATAACAAACTGATTTTCATAAAAATAGATTACCAGGTAAATCACAGCTACAAAAAAAACAGCAAGAGAAGCCACCAGGAAGCAGCAGCAAATATGTAAAATATAGAAGATTATAGAACCATATTCTGGAACTCCATTTTTTGAAATCAAAGTTGGGGTGACATGGTCTTAAGGTACAGATACCCCCTGAAGTTAAAATAAATCAAAATAGAAATGCCTAGAAATGTGATTATTTAAAACCACAACCAAAAACAACTCATACTATCTCATTTTTCCCTTTTGTCAAACATATACTCCAAAAACTTTTCTACATTTGTAAAAAGAGAAGGAAAACCCAAATTTATGCTATTAACATGTTTTCATAAAACTCATGGCAGCTTGAATGCTTCAGCCATTAAGACATGATGTAAATCAACTTGCAATAAAACTTGTACAAAAAAAAAAAAACTTACATAAAATAAACTACAATTATTGCAAAATTCCTTCAACATTTAGTGTGCAACATTTGATATACATCTAAGTTTCAGTCAACAACCAAATAAGCAAAACCATGTAATGAAATACAAAAAGAAACACAATATAATGTTCTCAACATACCTGGCAGTGAATTTATACAACTCAAAAAATGGGAGTATGCTCCAGCTCCAATATCCTTACCAACTCATTGTGAACCTCCCAGTTTTCCTCCCAACCATATCCAGGAAGAACTTCTCCCCCTAGAACCCCCGAGCTACAAAAGCTCACAAGTAGTACCAAAAGACAACAGTAGAGAGATTTGAAAGGCAAACTAAGGAAGCAAATTTTCACTTCCTCTCATTACCACTCATGGCCAACCTCAAAAGCTATATATCTTAGGATTTTAACAATAATTTCATATTTATTATGGAAGCAATTGGCTACTCTCCATATCTCTCCCTCTCACTATTTTCCTCAAGTCTCTTCCACTCTTGGCCTCCTCATCCTCAAGTGAGAATACATGAGACTCATATATAGGAGGAGCAACCAATTCTTGTCATAAAGGAGAAGTAATGTGCATGCATTGGATTCCATTTAGAGGAGTGTAACTTATGCCATTAAGGAGAGGTATGCATGCTTTAGTTAAGGAGAGTGTAACATATGCATTAAAGAGAGCATAAGAGGAATATTTTATGACATATTTTTAATGAGTGAAAAGGAATATGCCATTCTTTGATGAGTGCATAAAATAGTATAATGAATTATTTAAGAGAGAGAGAGAGAGAGAGAGCCATGAGAGTCATGAAGGAGATGTCTGAATTGATTGAGGAGATAAAATTGACTTGTAATTCCTTTTTAATAATAATATCATAGTCTCGTAAAAGATAATAATAATATTAATAATATTGAGGATTCAATCAAGATTGAACTATTAGGATTGATTAATGATAAGTTAATTCATTTTTCTTCAACTCTGCTTGATTACCAATTTACGTAAAGTGATTTACTATTTTTGGAAAGTCGTGCTTGAGATGTTCGACATGACTTTTCATTTTTAGAAAGTCATTCTAGAATTGTGACAATGAAATTTTATTTAATGAAATTCAACCATGAGTGGTATTTTTATTCTAGAGAATAGGGATTCCACACCCCTATTTCATGCATCTCCGTGCCTTAGTAGATTGAGGACTCCACGCCCTGATCTACTCCAAATATCCAAGCTTCCACAACTTGATATTTTTAAATATTCAGGACTCCACACCCTAAATATATAAGACTCTACATCTTTATCTTTCTTGGATTTAGGACTCCACGCCCTAATTTCCATGCCCTCTCATCTACTGTGCTTTGAAACTTTGTGTTTCTCCTTATGGAACTGATTGTGAGCTTTTACCCATCTGATGGTTCGCTGGTAAGGCCTTGTTCAAAGACCTGCACACATTACAATCTCATAAATCAAAGGAATCAAATGAATTTCATAATGAAATTAACTTAATTAAATTTTACCCAGAATGGTGTGTGGCTTCCACAGTCATTTGGTTTTGAAGAAATGACTTCCACAGTCATTCATAATTGAACATCCTTGTTGGAAAATGAACAGGTACCCTACCACATCCTGCTTAGTACAATATTAGACATATATAATCACACAAATCATGTATCATCCATAAATCATAATTAACCATCTATTTCGCATAACCATGAGAATCCATGGGTATATGTGTCTCAATCTTGGGTCACCATCCATGTCATACACCTACTTCATAAATAAGATACAACAGAAAAACATATGTATAAAATTTTACTTAACCAAAACCATCTAATACAGATAACCAATGATGCCACATATAAGAGGAAATATAACTATATAAAACATTGTTCCCCAATCCAATGATCAATCTGTCATACATAAACATAAAAGGAAATATAACTATGTATGTAAAACATTATTCCTCAATCAAGTGATCAACCTATCATATATATATAACCCTTGATAGGAGTGACAAAACTATACTAGAAAAATAGGACACTACATACCACCGTTAAATAGTTTCCATGACAAGTTGTCATCCTATGTGATCATGTGTTATATCTTTCCATAAATTTATTTACCTATGAGGGTGCTAACTATAAGAACTTCTCATGGGTTTTTGTAAAATAATGTGCCTTGGCCTACATAGGATTCTTTGGTTTCTTCTTGCATACTTCGCTAAATAATTTTTCACTTTTATTTCCCACCAATTTCTTATCTCCTTCTCACTCAACATCTATGCACGTATACATTTATTACACAACGCAAATCACATATCAATATTATAAGCAATGGAACCAATTTTGAAATATGAGGGATTGCAAATTTAATCTAGTTACTAGTAATGTAGGGCTAAACTATATTATAAAAAATAAATAAATACTATAAAAAGACATAAATACATATAAGGAGGAGAAGAGAAAGCAAATATGTATACAGCTAGCAAATTGTAGTATATATTGATCCATATGATGAATGATATTCACTTGTCTCCAACTAGAACAACATATCCATATGAATTTATATTGTTACATAAATAGGTGTTGGTAGTTACAACTGCTATAACTACCTTAGTTAGTATACCAGCTTGACTTCCTATCCAATTATACAATTTATGCTACTAGTTGACACATGCTATTACATTTCTCATCAACTTCTTGGCCCAATCAACTAGGCTTCTCTAATAACCTTGATGATTAATAGCATAAAGCACACATTTAGATCAAGTTAACTAAAGAATTGATAAATTATCATCCTCCTAACTCCTCCAAAACTAAAGATCATTCAATGAATTGAATTACCTTTTGGAGAAGATATCTAACTTTGAGTTTGACCCTCTATAGATGTGTTTAAAATAGATAGCATGAAAGGAACTTATAACAAGTTTCAATTACTCCCTAAGAGGCCTAAGAAAAATATTTGACAAAAAAAATCTATTTGCATTCTTCTCCTTTGCATAATATAAAAGACCTAAGTTTTCCATTTCAAATTTCTTCTTAAGGATGGATTTCACATGGTTAAAAAATTTATGATCATTGTCCATAAAGATTTAGTCATCAACATAAGGAACAAGTTTTATGGCATGGTTTTCTACTTTCTTAGTATAGACATTGGGATCGAAATGACGTCTAAAAAAGATGGTGTTAAGAAGAAAGGTATCCATTTTAGCATACCAGGCCTAAGGATCTTGCTTAATATTGTATAGATATTTCTTAAGGAAATACACAAGGCTAAAGCCATTCTAAACATATCCAAAAGGTTGTTTCATGTAAACTACCACTTTCAAATCCCCGTGCAAGAAGGCAAATTTGGCATCCATCTAATGGGCCTCTCATTTATGTGAAGCAATAAGGACTAGAACCAGACAATCGGAATTCATTTTGGCTATGGGGGTAAAGAATGCATTATTATCAATGCCTTCAACATGAGGGGATCCCTTGGAAAATAAGTGGGTCTCGTGCATTTCAACACTTCCATCTAATGCATACATAGTTCTATACACCCATTTACATATGACGAGTTTTCCTCCTTTTGGAAGAAGTAAAAGATACAAAGTATCATTCATCATTTAGGAACAATATTCTTTATTTATTGTTATGTCCAAATCTGGATGATCAAATCTTCCAAAAATGTTTCTAAATCACGAGTCTCTAAAACTTGGGCCAAAAGAGAGGAGCCTCGATACAATTGTGAATGTGTACATTGTTCATGTGTAGGATCACCAAACATAATCATTGGCTACTTCACATGTTGAATGGACCCATTTGAGAACATATGATTTTGGTGCAGGCCCATGTTCAATGGACTCAATTGGAGGAAGGTGAGCAAGTAGAGGTGGGTTTTCATCCTCGCTATCATCATTTAAGGAAAAAATAGGAATAGGTTTAGAAGATGGTACAAATGTTGAATTAGCCTCAAAAGTCGAGATATTTTCATCAAACTTAACATCTCCTCTAATAATTATTTCATGGGAATGAGATTGAAGAAGTATATAAGCTTTGACATCTTATAAATATCCAACAAAAACTTTACTTCTCGCTTGTAGGCTATAACACTTTTTTTTTCATTAGTAATGTGAGCCCATGCTACACTACCAAACACACTGAAGTGGCTTACATCTGGTTTAACCTTACTTCATGCTTATTTCATTGTTATATTTTGTAAATCCTTTATGGAAGTGCAATTTATTATGTAATTAACATAGTTTATGGTTTCCACCCACAATGAAGACTTAATCCCTTATCCTGGATTACACGATTTGTCATTTCCTTTAAGGTTTCACTCTTTCTCTCAATGATACCATTTTCTTGGGATGTATATGGAACAATGCATTGTATTTAAATGCCCTATATATTGCAATAGTTTAGAATCACTATGAACAAGCTACAAAGGGGCCAAAACATGCTAAAAAGCACATTTTTCAAAACTATCTAAATTATTCTTGTCAAGCATATAGTTAACACAAGCACCATCTCTACAAAAAATGAGAGGATCTAACATTATACCTTTGGATCTAACAAAAAAAGGTTGTATATTATGCAAATGGAAAACTTTTCGAGAGAAAGGAAAAGCACCTCCAACTAAAAGTAGTGTTCCAATATAAAGTGGTGCTATGGATGCAATGGAATAGTTTGCTTAACTTAGAAATGCACAAAATAGCAAAGCTCGAAGATTATTTGATGCATCTAGTGACACATGTTCAAGAGCTCAATCAACAACAAGAGTGGGTCTTTAAAGGGGTTCTAATAATATGTTCAACAAAACAAGGTATTTTCACATAGGATAAATACCTATAGAAACCATTCACACAACCATATTAAAGATCAATATGCTAATACTTTTGCTTCGTTAAAATCCTCTAAGATGGAAAGAATCCACAACCTTAACAAACACAACCACTTGAGGCATATAATAATGTAAAAGAAAATTTTGTAGATAGGATTTTCTCGCAGTTGATCATCAAAAAATGACCCTTCATGTTTTTTTAAATAGAGATCATGGACTCATTGTAGGTTGTATTTTAACACATACATCAATCCAAATTACAACAAAACATGGAAGTTAGGAAGATACCTATTGGTCAACTACGGTGGTAGTTTCACTTGGACAATGTGCCACAAAGCGACATATGTCACGTGGTTGTGACTGCAATAGAATATAACCCATGACTAGTCATGATGGTATAAAGACTCAGCCCATGACTGTGCAGTAAGGCAGGGAAAATTTAAAATTTGAAATATGAAACCAAAACCCAAACATGCAGACAAGCAAGCTAGATACTTAGGGATAGACCAAGTGTGATAGGACAAGCTCCTAGAAAAAGAGAACTAGTTCTTTCCCTAATGGAGTAAAAAAATTTGTTATTGAGAAAATACCACTTGCATAAATCTGAGTCCTCCCTCGATTTTATTCTTAACTCAAGGAAAACTAGGGTTCGAAAACTATGCAGATAATTAATCATATTGAAGAAAGCAATCTATTGATATGTACAAATGGAAACAAAGGTGATCAAGGGTGTACCTTTTTAATGATGATCATCCTTAAATATCCTTAGTTTGTGTAGTTCTAGATATTTGATGCTTTGGCTTTTAAAACCTCCTTCCTACAAGCAAAGAAACAACATAAGCTCTCACAAATACTTGCACAATATAAATTGTTAGCAACAAAGTAATTCTATCCTTCTTATTGAAACCACATAAACATACATATAGACAATACAATCATGAAATGATCATGCATGAAATTGGGCAACAATTACAAAAGGGAAAAGTTGCATATATCCATTATATTAATCAATAATAACAATGTAGCACATAAATGAAGTTACATTATTTTTTGAAGCAATCCTCTCTGATTCTTTACCTTGGTCTCTCCTTGGGCCTCTCTTGAAAATTCAACAACATAAACTTACTTAATTTCTCCCTCCCATTTCCCTTGGCATGACCTTAATTATATAGATAGAGGAGAGGTAGTTTTAATATGAGTGGATGTGCTTGAATGCTTTAGTGTTATAGGTGAGATTGAGTCAGTATGCCAATTTACTAGTGATACATACAAAGTGTGACTCAAGTCTTGTTTCAAGTCACCTTGGGATTGTTAGTTTTGGAGGTTGAGAGGGTGATCACAGTCTAGTGGTAGTGCAACTTACGACCGCCATGTGCTACAAGTGGTGCATCCCATGATCAATCACACTGTACCAGTTACTTTGGTCGTGACCATGCTCAAAATCATGTTGCCAAGGGGAAATAATGTATTTTTTCTATATGGAATATGATGAGATCCTGTAAGGCACATAGGAGTTGTTTTTAAGGCTATAACACCTTTGTAATGAACCAAAAAACTACATATGTATTCTAAAACTACAACTCAAGATAGAAAGTGAGGAAAATTCTTTTGAGACGTAGCAACCTATGTGCAGCTATGGTTGTCTGATTATTTAGGAACTCATATGTTGTAGATTTTAGTCAAAGCTATAGGGCCTGAAGGAATTTATTGATTTTTTTTTTAATATATGCATGATAGGCACTAACATAAGGAATTATCAAGAAATTACTGGCATAGTGAAGGGATCTGTTTGTGCTATGTAGGCCTAGTATGGAAACATTGTGAAAGATAATAGCCCTTGGCTCGATGACTGTAAGGAAACACATTGAATTCTTATGTATAAAGGTGATTATTATTCATGTTCTCAAGCCTAATGAATCCCTAACATTACTTGACTAAGTCTTCCTCGCAAGGCATCAAATCTGACTCAGGGTGGCCAATTGCAGGAAAACATGTAATGTAGTTGAGTCTATGGTTGGGTGGAGAGTGGCTCTCTCTTCTTCAATTTCCTGCATCCTTAAGTGAACATATAGGTGTATTTATCTTCTTCTTTAATGAATTGAAATTGTTGTTCAAAGTCTAATAAACATTTCTATATTGACAATAGGATATGTTGTAATGATGAGATGAATCAATGTGTGATTGTGCATGTTTATTAGCTTTGATTTTCTTGTACATGACCTTTACAGACAGAAGTATTTCCTTGGATTACTTTCCCTATGATAAATATGTAATGTTATCAACTGGAATTTATATGTTGACTTGAGCTTCTAGGCTCTTTAGGTGTTTTGTTAAGTGATTAGCCCTCACTAGGCCATCTGAGGAGTGGAACATTTGATGATGTATCCTTGTTAGTGGCACAGGAATTCACGGTTATTCTATGAAGGAGACTTGGTCTCCTTAGAGGTAAGCTAGATTATTGGCTCTCATTGGTAGGAGATTGGAGTTTATAGCATAATGTTGCAGTACCAAAGGACTAAGAGAACTTCACTCAATTAGGCTGCATAGTGGAGTTAGCCATGGGTAAACTCCTTCTCCTTTGTCAATGAAGTAGTTGGTGTGAGCAATGAATTGAAGTTCCTTCTCATGTTGTCAAAGGTTTTTCAGCCTTAAAAAGTATCTGGAAAAGTTTTATACTCTATTATAGTTGGTTTTCAATCTTATTCCCATTAGCGTTATGAAATACTCCACCATAACTGGCTTGGCTTAGATGTCCTTTTGGGGCCCCATCAAAGTTAAGTTTGATGAAGTCCTCCATAGGGTGGGACCAAAAGGAAGGGCTGGAAGGGAAGAAATTGGGGACAAAGGGATTCTTCCATAAGGAGTATGGGAAGAGACCCATTTTGGTCAGAATGTCTTATTTAGGTTGATTACATTCTCAATCTTCAAAAGAGCAAGATAAAAAAATTCTATCCCTTATTTTATTTAGGATAGCTTGCCAAATAATTTTATGGAGGCCATGATATTATTAAATGTTTGTATATTAAGCTCCTTCCAAATCTCCCATATGATGAATCCTTGAATGAGTTGTCATGCTTTGTTGACAATCAAATTAGTAAAAGCAGAGTCACATCATAATTGTAGAGTGGAGAGGACAATATTTTGTATTATGTCAGTCTATCGAAAGAGCATATCAAGGTGGACCCACATAGAAGCATAGAAGTTGTAGTTATTGAGAATACGATTGACATTTTCTTAGTTGGAGAAACAGAGAAGATAGATTAAGGGGCCGTGAAAACGACGACTTTGAATCTTGTCTCATGTCAAAGTTTTATTCCATAATAGAAGCCACATAAAAAGAGTGATTTTGGGCTAGTGTTTGAGATTCCATATTTTATGTCATTTGCCTTGATTAACCTCATTGTTGTTTCTTGGAAGAAGACTGCAATATTTAGAGACATTAAAATTACCTTAAGGATGATAACCCCAACGAAGAATATTATTACCCTCTTGAACCATACTTCTTTTGTTTGCTAATTCTTGCTTGATAATTGTGCTTTTGTTTTGGGAGGGAGACTTAATCCATTCCTTGCATGACTTCCAATTGTACCATTGGGAAGTGCAGGGTGATGTACCCTAGTAATGTGCAACTAAGATTTGGCCCCTACATATGAGGGAGTCCAAGGTTGGGCGAGGTTGTTCCTTCTGAGCTAATTTTGGTCATTGATCCACTAGCCAACCTATAACATTATAACATTATAACATTATACTTAACAAGCAATGGGAACGATTTGAATTTAAAAGGGTAGAATGTGGTGGTTGGGGGAGGAGAGGGCTAGCCCCCTCCACATATGACCGACACCTCAAAACCGAAGGTCAATGCTTAATGCTAACCGTGTGTTTAACGCGCTAATTGGGGATTAGAACTAATTAAAACATGACTATCCTTAATTAATCACGTATTAAGTTGGCGGTGGTTTTAACAAACCCGATAAATCTGGCGCTGCTCCAAGTTTGGTGGGCCTAACTGGAGTATTTCCATATTTGGTGGAGTTTTCCTAGGGAAAACTGAAGAGACCATAACTTTTGCAAAATTTGAAAAATTTTGGCTCAGAAAGAGTCATTCCTAGATGATTTGGATGTTCAGAGCACATTGAAGTAGGTTTTAGGAACAGTGAAGCATTTTAAACAACACTTTTTTCCGTTTTGAGCTAATATAGAGGCCCAAGCCATGGAAGCTAGACCAAGGAGATGTAGCCCAGGAGGGGTGAACTCCTTTATCAAAACACTGTGTTAAATGTTCATTTTGATGTTTTGTTGTATATTTGTTTGTTGTTGTTCAACACTTTATTTACATGTTATTTTGCTCGTGAATTTGAAATAAAACTTGACAAATTTACCTGTTACATTCAGAAACACCATAAGAAAACCTATCCATGTGAAGAAAATGATGAGAAATTGTTTTCTAATTCTAAAGTTGAAATTTGCACAGCAAAACTAACATTCAACAACAGATCAAGTTGGTATCAGAGCAAAGGTTATTTTCTTGATTTGCTTGAGATTTGTGCAAGTAGCATTTTAATGGTTGCAAATTTGTGATGCCTACAAGGTTAAGGTTGCAGACAGGAGAACGGAAAATATTGGTTGCAAGTCCTGAGGTTATGACCAAAATAAGGAGAGCCACAAGGCCATAATCTCCACCCAAAGATTCACTCCTAGCTGCACTTGAAGCACCTCAAGTTTTACCTTCAGTTAAGATTGAGGGGGTACAAGTAGTACCAAAAGCTGAGCTTGAATCCAAAGCCATCATGTATGGAGCAACAGAGGTTGAAGGTCTTTCAGAAGAGGAAGCATTCAAGAAAGATTTATATTATTTAACTCACATGGTTAGAGTCCTCTATGAAGAGAGGAATACTAGGATGGCTGGAGAGAGTTCTAAGTCTCCACATGGAGAGGGAAGATCATAAGATAAAAAAGATGAAAAAAAAGGATTCAAAGGGTAATGAAGGAAATATTCCTCCATCTCCACCATCTTCATCATATTCCTCTTCATCTTCATCATCCTCATCATCACCAACATCATCATCTTCCACTTCCACCACAAAAACTATTCATACTCATTCACAAAAGGCAAAAGGAAAAACTCCCTTACTCAAATTGGGCATTAAGTTTGAACTTCCCATGTACAATGGTGAGGTAAATGTAGAGAAGTTAGGTAATTGGATTCAATAATTGGAGGTTTATTGCAAAATTCAAAACCTTCAAGAAGATGACATAAATATCCAGTTGGCTTCATTGAGGCTAGAAGGAGCATCACTAGTTTAGTGGAAAGAAAAGACTCAAGAGGAAATGTGAACTCATGGTAATATATCCATTTCTTGGGTTGAATTTGTTTCTTCAATTAAAAGACAGTTTTATCGTTTAGCCTACATGCAAAAAGCCATTATGAGTTGGCAAAAATTTAGGCAACTCAAGGGCCAAACAGTTCAAGACTATACCGAGGAGTTTAGGAAAAGGGCTTTGTTGTTAGGAGTAAACTTGAATTCATAAGATACTCTATTGAAATACATTGTGGGTTTACATTCCTACTTAAAGCACATTATCCTTATGTTCAATCCAATCAATTTAGGTGAGATATGTGTGCAAGCCACGCACCTTGAAGCAAGAGGAAAGAACATTCAGGAAGAGGGTAGCAAGACGAAGCCATTCAAGGGTAAGGAGAAAGAGAAAGGTGGAAAATGGAAAGGAAAGAAGAATGCAAGTGTAAAAAAAGAAGGGGAGAAAACTACATGTGAATATTTTTCCAAAGAGGGGCATGATGAAACCCACAGTTGGAAACTACATCCCGAACTAAGGCCTAAGAAACCAAACAATAAGGGGAAACAAAAGACGACCGCTACCACACAACATGATCTTGGATCTATGTCCGGTTATGAGACCAAGATTACAGCCATGGTCACAAAGGGAAAGGAATCTATAGCAAGTACTAGTTCCTCACATAGTCACAACAACACTCCAAATGAAGAATCAAGGATAGAGTTGTTCCATAAGGGTAATCTCAAACCATACAAAGATTGATGCATTATTTGATAGTGGGTCAGAACTTGATTTCATAAGACTTGGTCAAAAGCTTAACCTTGAAACTGTACCTCATCATAAGCCATATCCTTTGGGTTGGATACTCAATAATGTAAATTTACAGGTTACAAGGAAATGTTTATTCAGGTTTACCATTACTGCAAAATTTATTGATGAAGTTGAGTTAGATGTGGCTCCACTTAACATCTCAGGAATTATTTTGGGAATGATAGGAAAACGGTATTTTATTGCCATGAGAACAAATATCAATTGCTCAGGGATGGAGTGGAGTATATTGTGAGAGCCCATCGCAAAAATTTAAACATTTCTTTGGTTAATGCAAGGCAAATGAAGAGGCTAGTAAATACAAGTAAAAATTTTGTGCTTCTCATGATCAAGAAAAAGAATGATATGGATTATGAATCCTTTGAAGGTTGTGATGATAATTTAAAATCTAATTTGTTTGATGTGGTAAGAAAGCATGGCAAGATGTTTCAAGAACCAAAAGGGTTACCTCACAAGAGGGGAATTCAGCATGAGATACAACTATAGTAGGATGTTCCACTTCCAAACATTAGCAAGTATCGCATGTCGATGATGGAGAGCATGGAAATTAATAAGAAAATTCAAAAATTGTTGAACAAAGGTATCATACACCCATCTACTTCGCCATGTGGTTCACCAATTGTCTTGGTGCAAAAGAAGGATGGGAATTGGCGCATGTGTGTGGAATTTTGTGCACTGAATAAGAGAATGTTAAAGAATTGTTATCCACTCCCAAGAATTGATGATTTTCTTGATCAATTGAGGTATGCAAATTATTTCACTAAGTTATACTTATGAAGTGGTTATCATCAAGTTAGAATAGCTGAAAAGGACATTTGGAAAACCACATTTAAAACTAAACAAGGATTGTTTGAGTGGCTTATTATGCCTTTCGGTCTTACCAATGCTCCATCTACTTTCATGAGAGTTATGAATGATGTATTGAGACCATTTCTAGATGATTTTTTCATTGTTTACTTAGATGATATTCTCATATTCAGCAAATCTATAGATGAACATGTCATGCATGTGAACAAAGTACTTGATGTCTTGAGAAAAGAACAGTGATTTTTAAAGATGTCAAAGTGTGAATTTGGCAAGAATTCTTTAGTGTATTTAGGACACATTGTTGGAGGAAGTGAGCTGAACATAGACCCCTCTAAGGTTGAGGTCATTGTGAATTGTACCAAGCCCAATACAGTTACATAGGTAAGAAGCTTTCTAGGGGCAACACAATATTGGAGGAAATTTATTGCTAATTTTTCTTCCATTGCAGCTCCACTACATGCATTGACTAATGTCAAGAAAGTCTTCCATTGGGAGATGTACAACAAAAAGCATTTGATGCTTTAAAACAAAATATCATTTCATCACCGATGTTGGCTCTTCCAAATCTTAGACATCCATTTGAGATTCAAACAGATGCTAGTGATTATGCCATGGGAGCAATTCTCATGTAGCATGGTAAGCCCATTTCATTTCATTCTGAAATTTTTAATGTTGTTGTGAATAACTATCCCACTTATGACAAAGAACTTTACGCATTGGTACAAAGTGTTAAAAAATGGAAACATTACTTGATGGGGAAGGAGACCATTATCCATACCAACCATCAACCATTGCAATTTCTACAGTCACAGTCAAAGTTGCAGCAATCACGACACTTCAGATGGACGGGTTTTCTACAACAGTTCCATTTGGTTGTCAAGTACAAAAAGGGAATCTACAATAAGGTAGTTGATATGCTTTCTAGGCCTATTGTAAATTCATCTATTATACTCAAGCACAATTTTGTTTTGCACGAAATTTACATTGAGCAATATGCATATGATAATGACTTTCAAGATGTATATGCAAGCTTGAGGCAAGGAAACCAAATTGAAGAGTTAAATTACCATGTACATAATAATTTGTTGTATCATTTTGGCAAGTTATGTACTCCACAGGGAGAAATAAACAATATGAACTAAGAAGAAGGCCTTTTAGTTGGCCAATTTTTAGGGTGGAGTTGACAAATTTTCCTAGCCCTTCAGCCATGAGGAGAAATATGCAAGGGGAAATGGGATCTCCTTGCCTAATACCCCTTGAGGGGACAAAAGTGGGAAAGGGAGACCCATTAACTAGGATGGAGAATATGGTTTGGAAATGAGGGGAAAACCCAATGAATCCATCTTGTGGGAAACCCAAAAGCAATGAGCATGTGAAAAATAAATTGCCAACTGAATTTGTCGAATGCTTTTAACATATCAAGTTTGATGAGCATGCCTGAAGACTTGTTGAAATTAAGAAAGTGAATGTGTTCATGTGCTAGTATTATGTTCTCTATGATTTGTCTTCCTTCTACATAACCAATTTTATCATGAGAGATAAAAGAGGGGAGAATGGGTTTTAGTTGGATTGTGATAACTTTGGAGATGGTTTTATAGATAACATTGTACAGGTCAATAGGCTTAAAATCTGAAGGAGAATCATCGCGATTTGTTTTTAGGAATAAGAGATATAAATGTAGCATCAAGGGCTATTAAGATAGAGGAGCGTCAAGAGTCTTCTACTACTTTCCAAACATCGTACTTGAGAATTTTCCAGCAAGCCCGATAGAAATTTTTGGTAAAGTTATTGAGATCTGGGGACTTGTATTTAGGAATTTTCATAATAGTTGCTTTCACTTCTTGCATGGCGATTTCCTTCAAAAGGAGATCACTTTGTTCCCTTGTTATAAGTTTGGGAATCTGCTTTGTTATTTTCTTGATAGAAGGCCTTTTTTCTATAATTGTTTCCGTGAGTGTGGCTTGGAAATGATTCATCAGTTCTTGGGTTATTGAATCACGGATTTCCATTAATTCATGATTGGGTGTTTTGATGCTTGATATTCTATGACTATGCCTATGGTTGATCATGGACATATGAAAGAATTTAATGTTTCCCCCCTTCTTAAGCCATTGTACTCAGGATTTTGTCTCCAAAGGATTTACTCTTGCTTCAATATTTCCTCCAACTAGAGGTGAGTGACTACTTTTCAATGTTCCAAATCCTTATATATGCCTTTTTTTATATTATTCCTTGTTGCATGGTGGCCATCACTTGTTCTAGCTTTAGTTTTTCTTTGTGGATGTTACCGAAATCTTGAATATTCCAATTCTTGATTTTCATTTTGAGATATTTTAACTGTTGTTGGGATTGATACAAAAGTGTCCCAGGAAAATGATCTAATTCTTTCCACCATTTTTCTACATCGGAGAGAAAATCAAGATGTCATAATCAAAAAGACTCAAATTTGAAGGGTCATTCTTGGGACTACTGTTGGGTCCCTATAATACTAGTGATTACCCCATTATTATTGTAGTTGCATCCCTTATTAATATTGTTGTGCCCATATTATCCCCATATTGTTATTACTGTGCCCCATAGAATCCCTCTATTGTTATTTTTGTGGCTTTATATTATTATTATTAGGTCGGTTGGATTATATTGTAACTCCTTATACTCCTATATATAGAAAGGAGGTTTTGTCATTTGAATCATCCAAGAATTGTTCATTTATGTAATGTAAAAAGGAGGTTTCCCCCTCGAAGAGGCTGAATTCTAAGGCGTTGATCTATCTTTTCTATCTTTTCCTGAGCTGGTTTCATAACATTTGGTATCAGAGCCTTGGATTCTAGGGTTTCTCTGCTCCAAATAGGTCATTGTGGAATTTTCGCTATAACTTTTTTCCTGCGATGTTTCAGAAGCTAAAAAAAAACCCATTTGATATGACATCACGCTTAACCTCGAGTCCGAATTTCAGAGCTTTTCACAATATATTTTTGGAGATATGATTTGAGGAAGTTGGTCTTTTTGCAGATTCCTGAATTACATTCCAAACAGGTGACCTGGGCAAATCATCATAACTTTCTCTGTAAGCATCGGATTGAAATTTCGTAAGAAGTTACAAAAATAGGATGGACTATAGTTTCTTGTAGATATTTTTCAAAGCCAAAGGTAGAAACAGTGACTCGTGGCACATCGTACAAGTTCGCTCTACTGAACTAGTCTATAATAAAGTCACTGTGGGATATTTCGCATAACTCTTCCTTGGAGAATCCAATTTGGGTCAGACTAGTGGCATTGGAAAGAGGACAGAAAGGGCTACTGCAGGTTGCAATTTCAGAACTGGATGATCAGAAAGTACAGAGATACATCAGAGGCAATATCGAGCTCCTACAAAGTCAAAAAAGGTATGTAGATTTTTTACATTTTTGCTTAAGCTTGGTTTGAAAAATTATTTTGAAGGAATTCAAAGTGCATAGTAGAGCATTATTATCGGTAAATAATGCCTCGAGGAAAGGAAATACAAACACCTAGTAAGGAACCTGAAAGCTCTAGCATGACTCATGAAGAAGAGGAAGAAATGCTACATGATATATCAAAATTACAAGACCAAGTGCAAAAAATGTCAGCCTCACAAAAGCTAACAGAAGCTAAGATAAATGGCATGGAATCTAAGATAAAAGGCGTGGAAGCTAAGATGAATGGCATGGAAGCTAAGATGGATGATTGGAAGATAGATTTTAAGACATACATGGAAAATTGGAAGACAGATTTGAAGATAGACATGGGCGATTGGAAGACAGATTTGAAGACAAACATGGATGAATTGAAGATAAATATGAATAAGCTGCTACAAGAAATGGTCACTAAGGGTGAAAGGGTAGTAAAGGAAACTCATGATTAGAACAAAAGAAATGTTAACCATGATTCCATAGACTCTAGTGGGATCGAAGACCCATGATATTCCAAAAATGGATATGAGGAAGTTTGATGGCAAGGATCCCGCAACATGGATATTACAGATGGAGCAATTTTTCGATCTCAATAATGTGCAAAACACACAAAAGGTACGTATTGCAACTTTATATTTGGAACAAATCAGTTTGTATGGTATCAATGGCTTTGCTCTAAACAATTTATCTCTTGGGAAATTTTTACCGAAGAATTGATGGCACATTATGAGGATACAAAAAGAAACACGTTTTTTAGCCAATTGATAAGTCTCAAACAAAAGGGTCCAATAATGGAGCACATTGAGGAGTTCCAAAAATTGAACATAAGGGTAAAAGATATTCCAGAGGAGCATAGGATTTATGTGTTTATAGGGTCTTTAAAGGATAATATCCAACATGATGTTCGCCTTTGGGAACCTGATTCATTAGAGAAGGCATTCAGGTTAGCAAGAAAAATGGAAAGCAAAATTATGGCAACCAAGAAGCATACCACTCACAACTATAAAGATGGAAGTGTGGTTTCCCCTAGTATTCCACAACCTATAAGGTTGACACCACAAAAATTGGAAGTAAAAAGATCAAAAGGGCTTTGTTACAGTTGTGGTAGCAAATACACTAAAGGTCATAAGTGTGCTGAGAAGAAATTATTCTACATAGATTGCGAAGAGGAAGAAGAAAATGAGCAAGAAAGGTCAAAAGAAGAGGATATACTCCAAGGACAAAGTCTAGATAAAGAAGAAACCAATCCGACCATATCTTGTAATGCATTGGTAGGAATTACCACTCCTCAAACCATCAAGATAGAAGGACAAATCAAGAAGAAAAAGGTAACAGTGTTGATTGATTCAGGAAGTACCCACAATTTTATTCATTGTAAGGTAGCAAAAGAATTGAATTGCTTCTTATATCCAGCACCAGAGTGTCAAGGGATGGCTGCAAATGGAGGAACAATAAATTGCTCTGGAAAGTGCCATAATATCAAGCTATTGATGGGAGAATATTTATTGACTAGTCCAATGCTTTCCATTCCAATGGGAGGTGTTGATGTTGTACTAGGAGTCCAATGGCTACAATCCTTGGGTACAATAGCTTTTAATTTTCAAGAACTTTTCATGAAATTTTCCGTGGAAGGAAAGGAAGTTGAATTAAGGGGTATTGCAGGGAAACAGGGAAAGATAATTAGCTATAATGGTATGACAAAGCTTCTAAAAAAGGAACAAAGGGGTGTAATTGCACAATTATGTTCGCTAGATGTTTCCACATTGCAATCATCTATTTCTCCATATCTCCAAAAAGTATTGGACAATCATTCCAAGGTATTTGAGACTCCCAAAGGCCTCCCACCTATT